>NCKU01003113.1:0-16191 GCA_003675995.1 Dinothrombium tinctorium | reverse complement strand
GCACATTCAATTGCTTTCTGTTGTTTTTGTAAGATTTTAGAATATATGCTAAGTGAATTTATTTAACTTAATTATTCAATTGAATTCGATTATATGGAGCAGAAAAATTGTCGAAAGTACAGAGTAGACAGAAAGTTTCGAGTGGGCGGATGTATGCGCGTAATGACTGAACAATAGCAAATGTTATGCGACGTTGTGCGCTATATGAGGTTTTTAAGCTCATCCCATTCGAAACTTTCTATCCACCCTGTGTAGAGAATCAAATTGAAGAGAAAAACAAATTAAATTAAGACATTAATAAACCAAAATTGCATTACAATTTCGAAATCTTGAAAATGTTTTTAATTTCGTCGAATTACTGTGATATTTGTCGCACCGCGCTTCCTACAAACATTTATAATCGTTTGCGAAAGTAAACACGTCAACTATTTATTTGATCAATAAACAATAAAAGATTCGTCGTATGAAAGCGCTAATCTTGTTTATTTTCGTTTATTTCTCTGGGCGAACAAATTTTGTTCATATGTAAAGCATTGTGAACGAAGAAAATTTTTTTTAGGCGAATTCGCTCGTTTACGCGCACTGATTTCGACTTGATTGAGAAATTTTCTCAATTGATTTAACATTAAGCTCGCTATTCTTAGAAGCAATAAATACGAAATATTATTTTAGCCTTTGGGCGCAATTGATGAGTTTGGCTGTCATTTAATATAAGCCGACGAGTGTAGAAACGAATGATGATTCTCAGCGTTACGAGCCCAAATATAATTTATATAATATAATATTAATAGTGTTATTAATATGAGAGTGGATCTGAATTCAATTTCGACCAGCGAAAAGTTGATCGATTGAAGAGCGAGCATAACTTTTGATTAATGCGTTTTGAGATTGAAGCGTTGAGGAGACAAACTTTTTTTCCGTTTTTGTTTCTGTTAATGCGTTTGTGACCTGTATTTAGAATCACTTTTGATGCTGCCACTTCTTCGCATAGTTCACTGAGCACAATGACGAAGAATGTAACAGCTTCATTGTGTTGAAGCTGAAGAAGCGTTTAAGTATTTAATGCGAGAAGAGCAAAAAGTAATTAATGATTGCGCTGAAATAAATTTATTTGAAAACAAAGTTTATGGATGAGATTCTCGGCAATTAAAGCTTTTTGAAAGCAGCGACCGATTTAATGAACAAGATCGAATCAATACCATTCTTGAGATCGCATTTGCCAACGTTGTGTCTTTGATTGATCACATTGCTTTAGAGTAAGCGTTCGCGTGTTTGGATACACATCGAGACAAAGATTGCTTTCTAAATGTTTGAAACTATTCTCAAATGCATTGTATTTCCATTGCTGTCTTTTGTGTTGAGAACAAGCCAACAATAAAACTGTCGGACCGCTGTAAGCGTTTGAAACATCCAAACAAAGCGAATCATCTGTCATTAGAACTCCTCGCTTCGTGTAAACGAAGCATTGCGGTGCGTACAGTTCTAAGCCGCATCGGGCCAATTCAGCAACACCTGAGCTGCCCGACGACGGTCCTCCGTCTGAGTTCGGCTTTTGCAAGCATTCGCCGAGAAAAATGTTTCTGATTTGACCGAAAAATCTGTCTTTGGTTGGAAAAAAGTGCTCAGGCCACACTGTGTTTAAGAACCATTCGAAATTTTTGCACTGCAGCGCTTTTCTAAGCTCAATTCGTTCACTTATGTTCACTAATTTCTCGGGTTCAGAGACCACTTCATCGTTGCCGAAAATAGTTCGCTTAGCGACCGGATTAATGCGATAGAAAAAATATTTCCACTCATCCATCCACACTTCGGCTACACGTGCCAAGTTTGTGTATAAAACGCCGGCGACTCCGCCTTCGCGCGGAAATGTGTACGGTGAAGATTTGCGGAATAGATGAGCGACGTGAGAACAAGGAACGATCTCTATGCGACCGCCGCACTGCCAAATTCTCAGCGATAATTCGATGTTTTCACCTCCCCAAATATCCATGTTTTCGTCGTAAGCGCCCATCTCGTAGAAGAACTCTCTGTCGATCGCAAACAGACCACCTGCCATAATAGGTGTACGAAATGGCGATGAAATGTCCTCTTCGTAAGCCTGCTTCTTCTCTATTTCATCGGCGCCGATTGGAAACCAGCGAAAGTGTAAATTCCAGTTCATTCCTCCCCAATGCAAATCAAAGCTCCTCGCGAAAGCGAATGTCTCATCGTGAATGATATCGATCACCGGACAAACCACATGCGATCGACTTTGAGCGATTCGAGCCAAGAGCGGTTCTAACCATCCAATTGTTGCTTCGCAATGAGCATCAAGAAAAGTCAAAACTTTTCCTCTCGCCGCGTCAGCACCGAGTAAACGAGATTTTATTAATCCAATCCGAAGTCTTGACCTTATAATCTTAATGGCAAGAGCAGAGCTCCGGCTTAACCTACTCATATATTGATCAAGAGGTTCGCCGAGAAAAGTTCGAGAACTCGAATCATCAACAAGTATTATCTCTTTTAGCAGTCTTTTCGGACTTCTATTGATCACGCTGTGCACAGTTCGCAGCAATGTTGACCAGGCTTCATTGTGAAATACGATTATAACGCTGGTGTCCATATCCTTTTCGATCTCGTAGATTTTGTTCTTGCAGCTAGGCAGCGTTAAACAAAACTCGTGATCAGGAAAAGTAATTAAGAATATTACGCTACCTCAGCTTTCTAGGATCTGGAAGTGATCTGTTCACCGAAATACGGTCACTTGCCATCAGGTTAAATCTATTAATGCCGTAAAGTAATCTCATTGTTTGGTAGCTACTTTGCTCGATGTAAACAGGCGATCCGTTTTCGCCCGCTCTAGGAACTGGTGCATAGTTGTTAGTATTTAAAATATCTGCGAACGAAAGCAAATTATGATTAACTTTGTGATCAAATTGATTCGAACATTTAAAGACTTAATATTCTAACAGCTTAAGAGCAAGTTGCAGTGAAGTGAACGAATAGAAATTACCATCAGTCAAGTTAGAGGAAAATTCCCACGGAAGACTTTTTCCGACATACTGTCCAACGATGACATGAATGCCTTTTTTGTCTATGTATTCTTTTTGATACTTGGTATCGCTGAGCACAATCATCACATTGTCGTCGACTGCAAATGAAATGATCTCGAATGTCAAAAGAGAGAGAAATGCTTTACGCGGCGAGTAATTACTGACCAATGTTTTCATTATTTGTCGACAAAAGCAAATAAATTGAGCAAATGACTGTCAGCGTTATGAACATAATCGAAAACGAAAAACAAATTCGTCGGCGGCCAGTTAACCGACGGAATAAACCGCTGCCCAGTCTGAAAGTGTATAATTTCATCGCTGATCATTTGCTACTCCGGTCGCCAGCGATGATTGATGATTAAACGCATACTATTCTACATGTTTTCGGCGATTGGCACAAATAATAAAAGCGATCGTCAGTCGTCGTCTTCGCTGATGGCAGTGGACATAGCATAAAAAGCTTGTGTCTCCGTTAATCAATTACTTCTTTCGTCCGAGTGTCAGTGGAATCGATAAAATTAGCACAAAACAATACAAAGCGCAATAAGTTCGGTCGCAAACTAACGATTAGGCCACGAAATTCGATCGCAGCCGAAAATAAGTTTGTTCGCAAAATTTTCGCGTCCTCACATTTCGTTATTCGAATCGCAAACAACAAAAGGAAACATTAGAACCTTTTCATAGAATCAATCGTGAAAACATGTCGTTTAAAGTTTCACTCGATTCACGACTTGCTTTCTAAACAATGAGCGCCTGTTCATGCAAGTGAAGGCAACTGAAACCTGTTCCTGGACAGCGATTGCAGGTGAAGCCTTAGACACAGGAATTCGCCGATTGGAGGTGAAACTCTTTCTTGTTCCTCACTTTCAAAAGCATCACTGTTTGCTCGCTTCCTTTTGTGGTCATTTAACTGTCATTTAACTGTCGTCAGCGTAGATGTCACGTTTCTAATTGTCACTTTGCGATTGCAGAGAAAGAGCGAAGAAGAAGACCGTTCTGTTCGCTGCAAATGTTGCATCGCTTTAATTGCGAATCGATGAAAAGTTTTGACACGACAAGCGAAAATCGGACGTTCGTTCGTTTTTTTTTTCAATCAATGTTTTAATTATGTTTTCAAAAGCAGACTCGCAATAAATTCGTCTCGAGAGTAACTTTTCTGCTTTACAGATGTTGCTTAATGACAACGGAAGAAATTTCATTAGCGAAAAGAAAAATGCGCTCAAAAAAACGATTTCTATGAGCGAATTTGCTGTTTTCAGCCAAATTTAGTTCGCAATTAACTCATTTTTGAATGCACAGTTTACGCATAAACGCTAATAAAGTTTAGTCGTTTAAAATGCAAAGTCGTAAACACGAAACACCGCTAATTAGCGAATGAGAAAAAATTTGCAATTTTTTTTTCGACTGCACTCATTCTCGCAAAACTCGAATCGTACGGAATTGAAAATTAAATTCAAGATGCGTTTCTTCTTTATGCGTTGTTTGTGTGGGAAAACTTTTTGTTCCTTTTGTTTTTCATCACTTCGCCGGTGAACGACGAATCAAATTAAAGCCGATTGCATCGCACGTTTCACTTCACCAACACATCCGAAACCACTTCGACGCTCGAAGAGTAACATTCGCTGCTGCCTGACCTTTCGCTTAATTTAATTTCGTACAAATTTCATTTATCGATTAACTGGTAGACATTGCGCGTACCGTATACAGCGCGCTGAATTGCGCTTTTAAAATTCGTCGCACGAGTTCGGTTCAAAATTGGCTTCACTCTTTCTTCTTCTTCTTCTCTCTAGTCTCTACTCTCTTTCGCCTTCTATTGCTTTTCTGAATTTTTTCCCCTCAATTTTTGCTTTATTCGAGCAAACAATATGTGTAAAGCATTTGATAATAATGATAATAAACTTTCACGAAAAAGGTTTGCTCATCACGAGAGTAAAGTTTTTTTTCTTCGCTTGCCCGGATTCTAAGGTTAGAATTCAAGCGTAACGCTAATTATCTAGGGAATACGAATTAACTAAACCTTTATTTCTTTTGACATATGCGCCATTAATCCTGTGTAACATCGATTCACATTGCGCTTATTTTCACAACAAACATCTCGTTGCTCATTATGGGTTTAAAAATAAGATTAAGTTAAAGCATTTAAAATGAATTTGCTATCGAAAACGGACAAGCGCGTGCACACACACACGAATTACCGAAAATCGTATCTCCGCGGATGGTGATAAATGTCATGGCGCACTCGACACAGCTTAACCCAATTTTTCTCCTTTACTTCGAATGATTAAAAACAGCGCTTTTAATGAATAAGCTACAATTGAATTTGTGTGTGATTAATGATTGTGTCATTCAAGTACTTTTCCATCTGTTCGCAGTGAGTTTGAAATCACTTTTAAACGCTTTGTTTAAAATGTTGATCGTCAAAAAATTTTAACTCGTTCAATTTTCGTTTCGCGCTTTGTTCTTCTTGATAAATGCTTTTAAAATAACAATGAAAGCATTGAAAATTTGAAGTAAAAAGCAAAACACTGAAAACACGTTACTTAAGTGTGAAATGACGAACGCTGAAATTAATCGAATCGAACGAGTCGAGAGAATTTTTTAATTAAATGATTGAGAAGCGAGAGAAAAAGAGAGATGAGAATAGCGAAAATGAAAAATAGCGATAATTTCGTTTGCGATCTCGTTTCTTTGAATACTCTAAATTAAATTAATCTCGCTTTTTTCGAAAGCAGAGAGAGAGCGAGAGAGAGATTTTCTTCTCTTGCTTTTACTGTGAAAACTTTCTACTGACTTTTTTACTGAGAAAGTTAGCGGAAACAGAAGAAGTTTGCATGTGCAAAAAAAAAGGATTTTTCGTAATGAAGTGTAACTCTTTTATATTAAGTTTATGTTTGATAAACTCATTAGTCGCAATTTTGTTTGTCGTTTTCATCGAAAGTTCAAGAATTGTTCTTTAATTCAATTAAGCGAAACGCTCGTTTTGTTTTTTGCGCTTCGTTTTCGCTCGCTTTCTCTGCATTTTAATTCACTTCGAAATTTCATTGTTTTCAGCGAAGGCATGAAGTTCAAATTGGATTCTAATTCGAAAGCGTTTCGCGAAAATGTCAAATTTTCGAAAATTTATTAAAATTTAATGTTACTATTCGCGCTTATTTGCTCGCTTCTTTTCTGCCTTCACTATTGAAGCTTTATTTTCATTATTCAGCTAAATGATTAATTTTTTAGAAGCGAAAAACGTACGAATTGTGCGATAAAATTAATGAACGCAAAAGTTTTATTTAATGTGTTCAAACATTCGAATTAATGAAACGAAAGAGATGAAGGAAAAAGCGATGAAACCTCTTCGCTGTTCTCATTCACTTAGAACAACAAAGATTATTGTATTCAAATAGAGAGCGAAAAATTTCATGTAAAGCGCAATTAATTTTGCACAAAGTGTAAAAAAAGTGTTTATTAATAACAAACATTTTGAACGGTTGATCAAACTTTTTTTAAACTTCGTCTCTACACGCGGAAATACTAATTTTCTTTGCCTTCGTGTGAAAATGATGAGCATTCTTTTTGAGAAGTTTGAATACGTTCCGCGCAATAACTCATCTAATTTATAATAATAATTCGAGTGTGTAAGGTAATAATTTTTTCTTTTTTTTTCTTCAAAAATGCATTTTCAAAAATCACTTCAGAAAATAAAGTCGAATCGAGAAAAAGTACGATGAGAAAACACTTTTTATTCTTAGCAAGCTAATAGAGTTATTGATCATTCATTGTGTAGAAGTTTATCGATTGTGTTACGAGTTAAATTTAACTTGTGCTCCATATACTTCGAAATAAGTGATTGACGCATCGAAATTACATCGAGATTAAATGCAGTAAATTAAATGTGAAGAAAAAAAAACGTCACAACAAATAAAAAATATTTTTTGAACCAAAAAACGAAAGCATTACACGTAAAGTGTGTTAGATGCGAATGAGAAACGTACGCAAATTTTGGTTAAAATCGGGACGAAACGTCGAAAAGTAAAATCGAACGAGAAACGAGTGAGGCGAGATCGAAGAGCGAAAAGCAGGCGCGTAGTGCGGAGAGGGTCCCTCGCGTGGAGCAAATGCAACTCGAAACGTAAGAAAGAAATTTGAAAAGCGACAAAAGTTCGAATCGTTCACTTTTCGGATTGAAAGCGAGCGCAAGCACAGCTGTTTTCGTTTCAAGACACACGCTCACTTTTCGCTTCTTTTCTCACTTTCGTCGCTTCTCGCTTTACATTTCGCCTCACGTTCGTCGCTTCATTTCCCGTATTCGCCGTTTTCGCGAATCGTAAACACAACTCTCGGCACCGATTGTCAGCATTTCGCCGAATACAGCGAAACAGCACTGAAAGGTAAGCGCTTCTTTTTTTCGCTCAACTCGATTACGATGTAAAAACTCGTGTGTCACTTGTTTTCGGTTCGCCTCTTCATTTCGCCCAATTTGCTTTTGCAGCGTCTAATCTAATCGAAACGCTTTAAATATGTGCTATCAAACGTTGCAATTGATTTTGAACGCGAACGATGCAATCGTCGCTTTCGATTGTGCTGCGATCACTTTTAATTGTTTATTGCGAGCGATAAAACGTTCGTTTCTCGCGAATATTGCTTCCATATTTCAATTGTAAAGGCTTACTCTTTATTTTATTATATCGAATATTGAGAAAAATTGAACATTTGGCAGAGAAACTTTCATGCAACGTTTCGCAAAAAGTGAATACGTCGTTTTCCCCTTATTCTCTCGTCACAATGACAGAAAACGTGAATTAGCCGATGTTCACATCGCTTGTCTTTTCTATCCTTTTTTCACTTCTTTCATTTGCTGCTATCAAACGCGTCAATTGCACGCTTTTCATTCGAAACACACGTACTCGCATTTAGCGTTTATCAGCTTTTCATTTGCACCTATTCGACTAAGATGCAGCACAATTGGTTTCGTAGAATGAAGCCAGCGTCGCGATTTGTTTCATTTGCTTTCGAAAAGAGTGAAGAGAAAGGAAAGCGAAAATAAAAAGCTACTTTTCGCTTATACTTGTCACGAAAAGCGATTTTCTCTGTTTATTGTACTCTTTGATCACGGAAAGCGTTGATAACAATCACAACTTGTAAGTAAAACGTTTTGATTGTGATCGACGGTCAATAGGTCACTTAATTAATTCATCGAGCTTTTACGCGCCAACGTAATATCCTCTGTAACTTTTTTTAATCTGTTTTCGTGCTTTTTTGCCTACTCTTTCTCTCTCTCTCCACTTTCTATTCATTTATTTGCTTTTGAATAAAACGGAAATTGCATCGCATTCAAATGAAACATACAAATGGACAGGTATTAATAGTTATCCGTGTATTCCTCTCTAAAAATAACGGAGTATTATTAAAAAACCTTTAATCGATTTTACATTCATTTCTTTTCTTTTGAACAATATTATACAATAGAAAAAAGAAAGAATAAAATAATTACATTTATTTTTGAATACTATCACAAAAGCGAATTTCAACTTTTTTTCTCTATGCTTTTTTGCTATTATTATTTAAGTAGTTTGTTCGTCAAATAAAAAGGTTTATTTGCGATATTTCTTAAACTTTTGAACACAATTGTTGCCTCAAAATTTTCTCAAATATTATTTCACTTTTCTCTTAATTTTCAATTGTATTTTCGCATTATTTTTTTCGGTTGTCAAAAATTGACGCAAAACGAAAAGAGTTAAAATTCATGTCGTGTTTAATCATATTCTTCAAGCGAAAGATTACCAACATTAGATTTTTTCTGAATTGTTAAGTTTGAGTTTTAAACGCGATGTGATTTTGTGTTTCGACCTTTTTCGTAATTACACACTCCTCGAGTTTATATTCCTATTTATATTTATCTTTTCGGCGAACAAAAATTGCGTAAAAGTGTAATGTTTAGCTAGCGTCGAAACACGGTCACTGATTTACAAATAGTTATTAGCGAAATTGATTGCCACTTGTTAAGGAAAATAGTGAAGCATCATCGTTTGAAGCAAGTTTTAAGCATAAATTTTAAAATTTAACACAATGAATTGGGAAAAGATTGCACACTGTACTCGGCTTACTTATTCGCGCGTTTTCATAATTTATTTAAAAACGACGAAAAGTAAAGTTATTTTTGCAAATATGGCGAGCGAACGCTTTTTGATAATCATCATCTTTCTCTCCTTTCCTCATCTCATCTCTTCTTATCTCATCTTTCTCTTTTTCGCTTCCATTCTTCGATATTGAGGGAAAGAGAAGTGAGCAAGTTGGCGAGAAGAAGTAAGAAGTAAGAGGAAGAGAAAAAAGTTTAGCGTAAGAAAGAAGAGATGAGCAGAAAGTGACAGTGAGTGAGAGAAAGAGACTAAAGTTAGGTCTAACAAAGCGAAACTTTCATCAAAAGAGGTGGTCAAATATCGGCGTGGGATTGATGAAAAGGAAGAAATCATTAGTATAATCGTCTTGGGATATGAGGTTAACGAATAAGGATCAATTGATACATTTGCTTTCATCGATAAAACTCGACAATAAGTGTTGTTGTCATGTTTTTGTGCACATAACTTCTTAGCTGCTTTATTATGTTTTTTTGTGAATTGATGTCAAATCCCTCACATTATATGGCATACCGATGTGTCCTGAAATTCGATTCTTTTTGCATGTCACCTTTTTCATTTTATACCGGCATGCCTTTAAAAACTGAACCATTTAAAATACAAATTAAAATTCAAATTTCTCACTTACTTTGCTCAATTTTTGTAAACATATTTCAAAAAAGAAGAATATTGTAACTTAGGAAAATGGGAAAGGAAGCGGGACATCGTCCCGTACCAAACCCGCCCGTTCCGTACGGCAAACGGGCTGGTTTGGGATCAATACCTTAACCCGTTTTTCCCCGTAAGCTCGTACGATTCGTAATAACCCATTTGACCTGTAACTACCTTTAAGTTAATAATTTCGGATAAAATACCAATGGGAGAAGGATTCTTAGCCCAGAGTCGGGATTTACATTTCCCTTTAGTTTCTACGTCTACTGTAACTCTCCCCTCTTTTTTTCACTACTAAGCCGTTTTCAATCGTAATTTTGATTCGAAAAACGGGGATTATAAAGAATAGCTTTTGTAAGATATCATTAAAAAGCCTTTTCAAAAAGCTCTATTTGAATGTGTAAAGTTAGCGCGCTAAGCGAGAAAATCACATTAAAGAGATAATCTCTCATTACTCGCCATTCATTATCTCACTTGTGTAATGAACGTGATTTACACTTTGAAAAATTTTCTGATTTTGCGCTTGAATTAGAGATTGTAAGTGCAATAATGCTACTACACTCTTTTCTTTTCGCTTTAATTATTTCATGCGCCATTTCACCAATTTTCAAAATGTTTATTATTTCCGTGATGATTATTTGTGCGCTCATTGTTATTCTATGTGTACACAGTTACATTTCTTTTTACTGTCAGTTCGAAAGAGGAAAAAACATTTAATCACATGTCTAATCATCTTCAGAAACTATTTCTTGCAAATGAATTGAAAAGATAAATATTGAAACATGGCTCTAAGAAATAATTTTCTTTCCAGAAAAAGAAAAGAAAAAATTCAAAGTTTGTGGCACTATTGTTAGCGGTTAGATTAATTAAATAAAATATGCTCATAATTTTCTATGTTCACTTTGATTTACTCAACACACACACACCCACTTGATTTTTAAATCTATATTAATAATTAACTTTTCGTTATCATTAAAAATATTAGATCAACTCGTATTGAAAGGCAAATGTACATAATTTATGATTGGAGAAAATAGTGAATATATATTGCATATAGTATTTAATGTGTCTTGTCTGTATTTAACTTTCTTTACAGCTGTTACGATTACATGCGAAGATACATTCAAGCCTTTCTTTACTTTTTATTAACTTTTTTTCTTTGTTATCGATTAAAGAGATCACAATTTTCTGCGTATTTACTTTCACATTGATTTCGATTTAAAATCTAGTGAAGCATGTTTCTGTACCAAGCTTCATCTTTAAGTAATCTTTTTCTTACTTACACACGCGAACAGAAATTACTGTTTTATTATTAAATAATAATGAAATTCATGCAAAGAACATCGCAGCTCAACATTATCACACTGTAACCTTTCACGTAAAGAAAAAAGTAAACGAAATTATTTTTTTTTTCTTTGAATTTTTCACGCTTCTTATGAATACGAAAGTAGACATTATTCATTATAATATGGCAAAAGTTTTGACAGATTTTCACTTTCTTTTTAAAAGCGAGCTTTTCGTAACTTTTTTGTCGAACGAAAAGAGTGAAAACATTTCCATTCGCTGATTTTAAATTAATGTTTGAAGTAAAAATTTAAACAATTACAGTTAATACGATGGATTTTTTTCCTTTTTGAATTAAGAAACGAAAAAAATTTTATTCTTGAATTTTCAATGCATTTCACTTTATTTCACTTTCATCGTACATAACTCTCGCTCAAAATTTGCATAAAACCTTCTTTGAATATTTGATTTGAATGAAGCGTAGTTTTCAAACGTAAAAATTGTACGAAATAAAAGATATTGAAAATGCGCTACAATTTAAAACGCTTGTTTTTACTGCTCCCTATGCCAACCAATTTACATAATCACAATTTTATCGAAAAGACACGTCGCCGATAAGTTATCTTCGCTCTTTTTTTTATGATCTGTAGCAAAACTTTTTTTTAATAATTAATCTTCTCGAATCTATATATTTAAGTTAGACGATCGATAAAAATGATCGAAATGAGTAAATTTCGCTCTGCGCCAAAGCAAGAAGAAAAACACAGAATTTCAGTGTTCATTTTGTTTTTTTTCGCTAGACGAAATTGATGGCAGTGAAAATATTAAGCGAAGTTTACACGTGTTGTGTACATTATGACAGATTTATAAATACAGTATTATTAAATGCACTTCTTGTTATACGATCAATACTTTCTTTCTTCTTTAAATTCCATATAACTTTTTGAATAGTGACAAAATTTTTTTGGGCAAAAAAAAGTAACTCAACGCTTTTAACATCAGCTCGAATTTCGTTCTCTATACTTCATAATCCTTTCACTCGTTTGTGCTATAATGCGTTTCGCTGCTCTCTTGACTCTGATCATTTTTATTTTTATTTCTTTCTTCGCCGCTCAATAATAAAGCAACATTTTCATGTTTCGCCGTCGAATAAGCTTTCTTTGCCTATTGAATGGACAAAACTATTTCTTTTCAATTCAATCGCTTTTTTGTTGTATTTGTTTGCAGCCAAAACGATATAAAAATGAGAGGCAAGTTCATCCGCTATGGTGCACTATGTTAATGCATTTCAACAGCCTTTTCATTGCTGTTCACTTTGATTTTCCATTTTTTTTTTCAATTTCTTAATTGCTGTTAATTTATGCTTGCTGAAAATTCACGTTTTAAAACTAATCCATTATTAGCGCAATTTTTTATTCAAAAATATGAAATTCGTTGCTTGATTGACGTGTTTTTTGTGAAAAAAAGGATTGAAATAAGCTTTCTCATAGCCTCTAACTGTAAAACGTTGAGTTGTGTTTCATTAGCATTATAATTCACATGGAAGCTAACGTCTTTGGTTTGTTCATTCAATAGCTCGCACAAATATTTTTTTTAACGGAAAATCCGAAAAAAGCTTGCACTAATTTCAATACTCATGCTAATTACTAGCACAATTCTGTGTGAAAACAAGCTGCCGCTATCATAAATCAATGTTAATACTAAACTTAATTTTTTAATTTTCAAACGGCATAGCTGTTGAAATGATAGCGAGTAATGAAATTTGCTTTTATTTTATGCGGCGCATGTTTTCGAAAGAAAGAAGAAAAAGAGAATTGATTCGCTTCATTCAATGCGAAAATGCGAATTTCTCTTATTTCGCGAAAATTTTGGAATTCATTTATTAGATTAAAAAAAAATCTCTGCCTTTGCTTTTTCGAATCATTTAAATTCAAATCTTTTCTCTAGCACTTTCTCGCTTGACAAAAGAAAGCGCGTTTCGCTAAGAGTAATGTATTTAATATACATAAAGCGTCATAGATTTCAAAATGTTAAATTAGCGAAACTTTTTCTTTAGAATATGAAAAGCAAAGCGAAACGATTTTTTCCTTTTTATTGTGCTTTCATTTCGCTAAAAACAAGCAATTTAAAGTGAGACGTTTTCTCTTTTATTCAGCTTAAATTAAGTCTGAATTACAGTATGTATCAAAAATGAATATTTAACTCGAAAACTATAGAAAATATCATATGAAAAATGCGACCTCCTTTTTTAAAGCCACATTTTTCATTAACAATTCAATAATATTCAGAAAATATTATTTGGGGGTAAACATAAGATTTGAACAAGTTTCCCCTTGCGTCCAATGATTTCGGATCAATGCAATCCTCATAGATTTTGCTTCTAACAACCATCAACGCCTTGTCCATTAAATTCAGTTTGTCAATTGAGTTTTTCTTTTACAACTACGTCTATGAATTTTTGTTCATGACGTTGATTATATTCGTAATTTTTAATAAAATCACTTTTAATAAAATAGAGCTAATTAGCTTATTACATTTTTCTGGTGAGGAAAATTCAATTAATCGAAAAAAATTATACAGAATCACGAACGAAAAGCTCGAAGTCGCTTTTTCACATGAATTAATAATGCTAATGAAATACGATCAGATTCTTGCAAGTAAGAGATCCTATAATACAATTACGAAAATCTGGAACAACTAAAAATGTTCAGCTTTTATGACATATGACATGATTTTTAATTTTGTTAGGCTTAAAACTCAACATAGAGTTGATTGGATCGATTGAGCACATAGCTGTGTGATTTAGCTAGTACCGGCACAAAAACTTTTGACTGTTTCCGCATTATAATCAAATTGAAGATGATTTATAATAATTCTTTAAAATTTTGTTTTTCTGAGTTTGATTTAATTATTTAAAATGAATAAATGTGTTAAATTGACAGCTTTCATTAAGTAGAACGAAAATTGAAAATAATGTTGAAAAAAAAAATGGAAACAACAGAAATCAGCTACTGGAACAGAAATAAAGGCTGTTTCCGTGAAGTTTTCTGTTTAGAACATTGTAAATTTTTAAATCAATTACTCTTTTGCTGATTGAAACGGGAAATATGATTGTTTTCCATTAATTTTCTACTAAAAGTAGGTTTTTTATTGAATTTTGTACGGTTAAAAATTTAATTTTCTTTGTACGCCTTAATCATTTTACGACTAGGTCTATTCACTTAAGCTTGTAATCCAATTTTACAATTTATCCAATGTGCACAACAAGTCAGTTCAACTTATACATTGATATACTGTTGAGATTTTTCATCTACTTCTCGAATAGTGTATAAAAAAAAGATTCAACAAACTGACCGTAAATTTTGCAATTGATATGGGTCAGGAAAAAAGCTCGAGTTTATCCGAGAAAACTTTGGGCGCCCTAAGCGGAAACGCATACATTTACGGTATATTAGTTATTTTGATAATGTTTCTCGCATAAAAAGGCGGCTATCTTTTTTGAATCCGATTTTCTTTTCCGCTTTCTTAGACTAATGACAGTGAATACCATACCATAATTCAATAATCGAGCAGCGGTCAAAACGAAAATAAAGCCGAAAAAGAAATGAAAAAGATGTAGCGAAATGAATCGGAAGCTGAGAGGGGAAAGTGTACTGCTGCGCTAGTTTATTTTCGTGCTTATTTTATCGCTCTATCTTCAATCTGATTGAAGGATGCTATCTATTCAAACCGCGACCCGTATTATCATGATTAAATTATCTTAATTACACTCATTCAACAAATAGTTATTAGTTTTGAATGTCCTCGTGAAAATGAACGACGAAAAGCGTAAAATTGATTTAAGTGAATTATACATGTAATGTGTTGTTGCCTTTTTTCTTTTATTTGCGAATTATGAAACAGTCGTCACTTTCGCTTTTTATGTTATAAAAGCAAGTTAACTAAAAAAATCGAGTACATTACTTTGAATTTTGGCAGCGAAGAAGAAGCAGCAAATCGATTTTCGGTAGCATTCAAATGACACGTGTCCATTTATTATCTGCAGAGCAATTTCATAGTCATATTTTTCGAAAGTGAAATTGAATTATACAATGCAATCAGTGTAATTGTGTGTAGATCACTTTACTCGTTATCATTAATTATGGCCACATGTCGACGACATTCGGCACAGAGAAAGAGAAAAAAGAGAAAGAGAGAGGATAGAGATAATGCAGTAAGTAAGAGAAAAAATACTTTGTCGCCAAATAATTTCGTTGATGTTCATTGAATTCGTCGTTGTGTAAGAAAATTTCATATTTAACAATAATAAGCATAAAAGCAAATGTTTCAATTACGTTTATTGTGCTGTTATTATCCTAAATTCTCATATTTTGCTTTTCACAATTGTGAATCCTATTTTTAAAGAATTTTTTTTCATAAATCAATTTTATGTAAGTGCATTTCACGCTCAAAAGTCAAACATTAACGATTCACTTTCTTGATTTCTTTCTCGATCGACGAAAGCGCATTTAAATCTCACGGATAAACAAGGCATAGAAAGCGTTTTTTTCTTCTTCTTCTTCTCTTCCTCTTCTCAATTCTATCCTTTATTTAGAATTTCTATTGATATAAAGCATGCTTCAGTCTTTTTCAGTGCTGCTTTTTTTCACGAAATCGAATCAAAAGTTTTTTAGAAAGTTTGTTATTTGTATCAGCAGAAAAAAATCATAAACTATATTTGTCAGCAAAGAATGCTTTCACTGTTCTCTTCTCTGTTTCCTCTCTTTTTTTCAAGTTCATTATAAAAATTTAAGTGTAAAGCAAAGCGAAGAAACCATTAGAATCGGTATTATTGATTGAATTCAATGTGTGTTTACTTTGCCGTAAGCCATTATAACTGAAAGTGAAAATGTTTGTCCATTTCTTTTATCTTCTTTTCATTTTGAAAGCGCAGCAAAAAAAAAAAAAAGAGAAGAAACTTACAAGTCTACATCAAGTCCTTTTGGATATGTATCCGCATTGCAATATCATATAGACCAGTTTTACAATAAATTTCGCAAACATTTATTTCTTTTCTTCGCGAAAATTTTTGCAAACGAAAATCCTCTTGAAAAGAATTCATT
>NCKU01003112.1:0-14485 GCA_003675995.1 Dinothrombium tinctorium | reverse complement strand
AGATAGAACTTCATTAGTGCATTAAGAATTACCCCCATCATAGATGCGAATTTTGCGCGTGAAGCAAGTTATTCGCGTGTAAACTTTAACATTAAGTCTATGACGAAAAATTTTGTATTTTCGATTGCGGACCAAAATCTCAACTAATTTTCACCCGAGTTGTTTTAAATGTTTAAACTCATTATGTGCTATATATAATTATTTTTATTTCTTTTATTATTTATGTTGAAATATCTTTAAAGCAATTTTTTACTGCTTTGATAAAGAATTATGTGAAATCTTTCATAAGATAGAAGTTGAATAGTACTTTCATTTAAAACAAACTGAGTGAGAATCGGTCGAGATTTAGGCCTGTAATCGAAAAAACAAAAAATTTCGCCATAAACTTAATGTTAAAGTTTGCACGCGAATAACTTGCTTCACGCGCAAAATTCGCATCTATGATGGGGGTAATTCTTAATGCACTAATGAAGTTCTATCTACATACCAAGTTTCATTGAAATCGGGAACGGGCACAAAAAATAGATTCCTTGTAAGTTTTGTTATCACTTTGTTCGCTGAATTGAATTGTTTTAATTTCTTGTAAATCAAAATGCTGACTTAAGAAATGATCTGCATTTAATCTAAACTTGAATTGGTTTCGATTCTGGATATAAAACTAAGTAAATGCATCTGCAGTTGAACTTCTTGAGGATTGTTAGTAACATGAAATCCAGGAACACCTGCTCTCTCGAGCGTGACTTGTTGTTCGCTTACCTAAATGATAAAAGCCTTGTAAAGCAATGAAGTAACTAAAAAGCTTTTTACTTACGACTTGATCCAATTCTAGAATGGCTTTCATATCCAACTTTCGGGTTTCATCCTCAATGTATTTATCGAATTCCTGAGAAGTGATTCAATGTTAATACTGAATTCAGATCACAAGCTTACGATTTGTGCCGTTCTCACGGCATTTGAAGTCATACTTCCATTGCTTAAAGCTTCTTTGTGTTTCTTTTGCAAATTGAATTTCATCGCTGATTTCAATGAGATTAAATTAAAATTGACAAATTAAAAACATTTTTATTAAAAACCTTTAAAATTTTCGATTGCTTTCTGTCTCTTTTCAAATAGATTTTTCTCAGTGATGTGTTGAATGTCTTTTAATCCTTTAACGATCTGATAAATGGTATCATCCAACAAGCAATTTGCTAAATTCGAGAGCAGTTCGTAGGGAAGCCGCTGTTGATATTGTCTGCGAACGAATGATGAGCGAAACAATATGCGAACAGACGCCGCAAACAGCAGTCGAAAGACAATCACTCACATACATCGGTAATTCGGAAGCCATCGTTTGCAGTTCGTTGAGTAGTTTGTAATGCTTTTGTTGCAGTCGCTCTCTCTTCGCGAACTCTTCGTTTTCGTTCTCTTCATTCAACAAATAGTTTGAATACATTTTCGCGATGCGATTCTCGTCGTTCACTCGTTGCGCAGAGGGCGCTTCCCTCGCTTTCGCGTTCGTTTTGCTTTTCGCTTCTTTCGTCTTTTCAAAACATTGTCAAAAATCAATAATCACGTTAAACGACCACATTTTAAATCACACTGTCATTAAATGTAAACGACTTTATTTTTTCAAATTTAATGTTTTCTGATTTCGTTTTATGCATACCACACTTTTCAGTACTTTATTTTACAAGCCCCATAATTTAAATGCTATTTTGCATTTCAAAATGAATTTCATTGAAATTTGAATTCAACGTTTTGCTCATTAAATTTTGCTTTTGTTTTATTAAATTCACGTAATTGCAGTTGCGAAGCTCCAAAAACCAATAATCATAATGCATTTTAAAGCCGTACAAAAGCTTCCGATCGATTCAAACTTTGTTTCGTAGTCTATAAATTAAAAATAACAAAAGCAGCTTTGTTGGAGGCAAGGAAATAGTGCACATTACGTGATTTATTGGAATATTGTGAGCTGGAGTTGCATGCATAGCTCAGCCAAATTTGCGTGAGTTACGCAAGCAAAAAACACTAAAATCATATTTTCCAGAATCAATTAACTGAAAGAATGACGATTACGATTTTGAAATGAGCGAAATCATTTGCGGCCAAAAAACAAAAAGCGAAAAGTTTTTAACTTTGTTTCAAACGCTTGAAACGAGCGCCGAAAAGCAAGGAGCGGACAAAGCGCCGTCTGACAGCGAGAGAGAGCAGCGACGCGAAGAAGAGGCGAGAACGCGTCTCGCATTGTTTTCCCAAATTTTGAGCGATTGAAAGCGGTGAAAACGCAATTCGATCGCATTTCGAGAAAGGCGAACGGCGAACAGAACGTGTGAACAGTGAACGCGGAAAGATGAATGCGGTGAACGGCGGCAATGGCGAGGGACCTACGCAAGAGTCGACCAAACGTTTGCAAGCGAAAAAGCAAACACTGGACGATGCGTACGCCGCACCCGCAAACTTCTTGGAGATCGATGTCAGCAATCCGATGACACATGGTTTCGCCAGAAACAGATACACCGATTACGAAATTAGGTTACGGGTGAGTGCGGCGATCGTTGTGCTCTCTTCACCCATTGTCCGAAAAACGCCCCTTTTCTTACTAAAGTGTGTTCGCTTTGCGTTTGCACGCAACACCTCGTTTCTCATTCATCTCTCCGTTTGTAGACCAATTTGCCGATATTCAAGTTGAAAGAGTCAAGCGTAAGACGGAGGTACAGTGACTTTGAGTGGCTGCGTAACGAATTAGAACGAGATAGCAAAATTGTGGTCCCTCCGCTGCCGGGCAAAGCTTGGAAACGTCAGATGCCGTTTCGCGGCGACGACGGCATATTTGAAGAAGATTTCATCGAAGAACGACGCAAGGGTTTGGAATCGTTCATAAATAAGGTCGCCGGCCATCCATTGGCGCAAAACGAACGATGTTTACATATGTTTTTGCAGGAGCCTGTCATCGATAAGAACTATGTCCCGGGAAAAATTCGTAACACGTAAAGTTCTTTGTTAACTCTTATCTGTTATTTGTTACTTTCGAAAAGAAAACACTGTTTTTAAATACAAAATCATTGTAACTAAGTAAAACTTCGCAGGTTTTCATTTCAAACAGTGTCGTTCAACTCCAAACCTTTTCGAAATTAACTTTATTTCAGTTTTTAATAAAAGGTACCTAACAAACTGTTAATCAGAAGCCGCTTTCGTTCACTACTTTGTGACTTCTTTTATTCGTGATTAAAAAAGAATACAGAATATTAAGTTGTATGGCACTTGTATACAGGATTGTCGCTATTAACATTTTTGCATTTTAATTTATGAAAAACTGAATTAACATAAATGATGTATGTGATCTTTGGTTAAAATAATCACAGGAAAGCTGCTCCTACATTTGATCGATATTTTAAGTTCGCATTAAACTTGTGAAACTGCCGAACCTCCTCTGCGATCAGTAGTACCGTACCGTTGCTCGTAGTCAGATGAAGTTTCCGACCTGTTGTTTATTGAATGCCTCCACTCGTTTGATGGATAATACTGAGTGTAGGGAGGAACTGATGTTTGCTGGATATCTTCGTATTGCCAAGTAGGGTGGTGCCTTAAATTATCTTCATCTGATGTTGACTCTGGGAATTTGGAATTATTACTAACACTAGAGACATTATCTGGAATATCTTCCACTCGCATTACTGGTGGCGGTTCCCGCCGTTCTTTCGCTTGTTGCACGCGTCCATAATGGTTGAGCAACACATCCGCTGGCCAAGATTGCACCGGACTAATGGTTGCAGTCAGTTCGGGAAGTGTTGTTTCGTTTTCTGTTAAAGGTGGTTTAGATGGAGTGTTGAGCGACTGAATATTGTTGAAGTTTGATTTATTCTCCACTTGCAAAACAGGTGTTGATATCTTTGGGCACTTGGTCCGCTGTCCTTCGCGTCGTCGTTTCGCGTTGATCACAAAGCAGAGAATCAAGAGAAGAGTGA
Organism: Dinothrombium tinctorium; assembly: GCA_003675995.1. Taxonomy (NCBI): domain Eukaryota; kingdom Metazoa; phylum Arthropoda; class Arachnida; order Trombidiformes; family Trombidiidae; genus Dinothrombium; species Dinothrombium tinctorium. Next base: position 10,538 of record NCKU01003112.1, on the reverse strand, counting down.
ATACGATCACGGAAAGGCTGCCAGCGACGACCGCAATGATCTGCCAACTGTGCAGATGCGTCGCTGCTTCGTTAAACGAATTTGAATGAGTATCATCAGTCTTAAAATCCTTCGTCTGCGACGAAGAATCTGTGTTACCTTCGGCGGTTGTGTACGAGATATCGGCTCTCATGTAAAATGATACCACGTTCGAGATGCGTGAAACTTCGCGCTTCGATCCTCCACTTATTCGGATCGCGAAGTAGTAATATCCGGCCTCCTGATACGGAACTTTAACACTTACGATAGTCTTCACCTCACCATATTTTACGTTGCTTTCACTCCAAACGAACAATTCCACACCTCTTTTGCTGAACTCAGTCTTGATCAGACTAAGCTCTTCGCTTCTAAACAACCTAAACTCGAATCTCTTGTTAACGGCACCAAAGGGACCTTTAAATTCGAAGTCTACTGTTCTTGACCGCTGATTTACGAGTACTACTCTCAAACTGTTTATTGCACTGAAATAGTTTCTTCGCTCGAAGTTACTACCTTCAAGTACCAAAGTTCCGCAGTCAATTACTCTCGACACATGTAAATAATTCGTTGCCGGATGTGATCCGTATTCTTCGCTTATGACGGTATCGGCTTTGCTTTTGATCAGAACAGAAACACTGTAACGACCAGCGAAGTCGGCGCTAGTGATGTACTGCGAATAAACACCGTCGTCCTTTGTGATGTCAGGATCACCGAAACCGTCGTCGTGCATTACGTCCTTTTGAACAACGTTTCCTTCGCTGTTGACCACATTTAACATAACATTCGCATCTCGGACGTAATTATTGTAACCTTTCACAACGAGTGTGTATACTGCAAACGGATTGTCTTCTTCTGTTGGTTTGCTGATCCAGCAAATTGCGTTGATGGTTTCCTGCGGCAGAGTGGGAATTGCAACGGCAGTGGCAGAAAAATTTTCGATAAAATCACGCGAATCACATGAAAGAGTCCAAATGCCAACTTTGAGTTGGTGAGTTTCTAACTTGAAGCCTCTCGCACCTTTGATGCCAAGCAAATCATCTCCTGAATGGCTGCCGAAAAAAGTGTCTTTGCTTGATTCGTGCACCAATCTTAATGTTCTCGAGCAAAGCGCAAATTCTTTTCGGTGGTGGTAAAAGATGTACACGAAAACACTACTTTTCGCATCGATTAGGGATTTATCGATACTGAAACTAAAATTGAATTGTTCTCTGTTAAATATTGACGTGTTTAAGATTAGAGGTTTATTCTCTTTCCAGTCTTTGAATGCTTCAAAGGCATCGAAAAGTTGCGATAAAGCCATTGTACTCATTTCGCCACTATTTTTGGCAATAGGTAATAACTCCCCGTTCACTTTCGTGACCAATGACTGGAGTTTACTGAACCCACTCTTTGTGTCTGGAAAAATGATCACTTTCAATTTAATATTTTCTCGCATTAATTGCTCGGCAATTGAATTAATTGTGTAGTCGTTGTCTGATATGCGTCCTTCGCTAACCACAATCACTTGCGAAGAATTGTATTCGCTCTTTAAACGATTCTTGCCTATAAACTCAAACGCTTTCGCGAATCCGCAAAAGAGACAAATATCAGCCAAAGAATAGTGACCTGTAATTCGCAATTTTGGACCTTCAGCGGTTCCATTGCTCGATTGATAATCGACAATATGCAATTCGCCGTTTGCATCCTGCACATCCTTTTGCAGTTTTTCAACTATCGGCGTAAAATCTTGCGTATACTTGTATGAGATGTCTACGATGAGCACGATTCGCGGCGAGCCACTTTCGACAAACTTGAACTCTACTTCTGGTATTTTAATCCACGTTTGGAAGTTTCGGCTGTAGAAGATAGAAGAACGGAGGCAATAAGAAACAAAGTCGATGATTGATACATTTGTTGTACACAAAAATTAATGATAGCGCGTTAGTTATGTTTTCGCTCTATTCACAATCATTTCTTGAATGGCTCAATTGTGGCGAGCAGCAATTGCAAGTTAAGCAAACACAAAGCACTTACAGTGCGGTATTGTTGTGTTCCTACACACCACACACACACACCTTATTATCTGATAACTTACTCTTTGAAATCGGGATGTTCGTTGAGTACCTCCCAAACCGATTTCGCATCGCATAACAAGTTGTGTTTGCTAGGCGCTTCCGAATTGTGCGATGCCGCGTCGCAGAATCTATCTACAGAGACAAGCCGCGGTTCGTACATAAACGAGGAGACGACCTCAGTGTTGGAGCTGAAGTCGACGAGTGGAAAGCAACGAACATTTTGCTCTGGCAATCCATTCTCCGCATTCACCGACAAATTGCATTCTTCTTCGTTCTTATTTCTATTTAGTGTACGAATCTCGACGATTTTGCCTTGGGCGTTCGCAGCGCACGAAGTTATTTTGATTAGATCAGTGCCTGGAATCGAGTAATGGCTAGGATACATAGGATCGCCAACATAGCCGTGTTCGTCGAAAACGCCGTAACGATAATGAGCCCATTTATGGATGAAAGTTTTCGCTTTCTCACTTCTCGCACTCTGTTTGCTTCTGCTGCCTCTGAAGTCGTTGTAGCTGCTGCTGTTGGTGATAAAGCGTGCCGACAAATCTATTCTTAAGCCGGGTTTACCGCAACCAGCAAACTGAATTACAAGCGGCTCATTATTAAACACTTTGTCTGTAGCGAGAAACAAAGAAATGTTTTATTGAGCGATTAGCGAAACAATGCGATCAATAGTTTCGAAAGTAATCGTAGAGCATACCTTCGCTGTGCACAACGATGTTCGCGTCCTTTGCATAAAGCGACCTACTTTTTTCGACTTCACCGAATCGGTTGTGTTGAGCAAACTTTTGCCAACTCTTCGGTATAAGAAACGTGACTGATTTGAAGTATGCTCTTCGATTCGTGACCAGAAACAGGGTTTTCGACGCATCGTTTAATAATTGCTGCGAAAAAAGTGTATTAAAAGAGGCGATATTTGTGTGTTCATAATCATCATAACATCTGTCCTCATCAATGTATTCCAATCAATAGTCGGCAGAAAGCGAATGCCGCGAGAAAACAAGAAACAATTTGCTTTCTTCGCCTTCAGTAATGACTACACTGTGTATGATGCCAACTGATGTGATGTAACGCACACACATTAACCCAACATCATCATTTACACCGCTGCCCGATACAATTTAATCTCTCCTAATGCGGCAGCCGATGCATGGCAATTTAAGCGATCAATTTTTTCGCTATGCAATCGCCGCTCCGGCGAATTGCCATTCTTCACTGCCGGACACCGCTGCGAATCGAGTGACCGTACAAATGCAACGCTCACAAATTTACAAATATGAGTTGGCTGACTAAAAACGAAGTTAATTAGCTGAGTGCCGTGAATTATCGTTTTTGTCTGTCGTACTTTCTTTCTTTCTTCCTCTTCTTTCTCCCTCATTCTCTCTCTCTCTCCATCTCTTTCTTTCGCTTGTTATTAGACCGCAGTTTCTGCCTTTATTGAGAGCTTATTTTTTGACAGAGAGTACAGTGACCATCACTCAATCAGAAAAGTACAGTAATGGGAAAAGTCAGGTGCACGCAGGTAATATGCCTCACGCGGCGAGTTTTGTTCATTTTCGTCGTGTCACTGTAAAACAATCTTTTTTCTTCTGTCACAAGTGAAAAGAATGGCAAAAGTGGATATGGTGGCAATGGTCAGTGTAATGAAAACAAATTCTCCAAGTGCACACCGCACTCAAGCAGAAAATACGAGATTGAGATAGACGAACTGCTATTCTGTGCACACTGTTATGCTAAATAAAATTCGCTTTGAATACAGCCGAATTCTGAGTTCGCACAATTGTATGGCTTCAAAAATGATCGGAAGGAAGGAAGGAACTATGCAACACTGTTGCTGATGTCTCTCTTCGGCCCTCTCTCTCTTTATTAAAAACTAAGTGCGTTATTTTGGCGAGAAAAATGCTTGAAAAGGTTTCCTCGTTTTGACTTTTCGGCGATAATTACCGGAAAAAACGAGGTTTGTGAATTGATGGCGAATACACGTTGTATGAATGTGTTCGTGTGTGTATATTGAACCTGTGTAACGTTTCGATGAGTTTTGCTTTGCTGTTTTTTGCACTTGAAACAAGCGAATGAATAGGAAACGAAAATGTATTGACGTTTAAAGCTGAAACTCACTTTACAGCAGCGAAATGCATCGCGAACACTACGTTTTAAAAATGCTTGACTGCGTGTGTTTCGTGACAAGCAGATCCCACGTTTTGTACCTCTGCTCCTGCTGCATTCGCCGCAAACATCCGCGAATCTTTTCTCTCTGCTCCAACTTTATAACGAACTTTTAGCGCACCGAATTTTAAACACTTTTTTTTCAACTTGCACTCACCTGCGTCTGTTTCAGCAAATGTTCTCGCTGCACTTCGCTGATCCGCTCGTCGAAGGCGACCACCAAACCAGTGTACCCGTTCTCTTCGAGTTTGATCGCCGATACGAGCGCGAAGGATAGCAGCGGCCATGCGACAGCGAAGATGCTGAGAGTGGCGAATAATGGCGCGAACAGTGGTGAGGTGACAGAGGTGCGCTTCGAAGTTCGACTCATTCTTCTCTGCCAAATGAAGCGATTTGCACACAATAAATAGCGAATTTCGTATCTATAGTTACACTATTACAAATGCAACAATCATAACTCTCCGCACACGACGATGCATAAATTGGTGTGGATGGTGTCGGCTACTGCCGGCAACATGTGCTGTCGTTCACAATCGTTTGCTATAGCGTTGATCGCGCGACGATTTGAGCACGGTTGCAATCAGAAGCAGATGAGTAGAGAAGGCACGAAGAACAACTCACTAGGCGTGTTCGGACCGAAAACGAGGCTCCTGTTGTTATCGGCCTTCCTCACTCAGTTTCCCAGCCATTGTCTTCTGGCCGAGCGAAAGAATGTCTCAAGCACACTGATAAAACCGATGTTTCTGCACATTCAACAGTAGAAGTTTGTTGCGCGGAGGCAATTATCGATTTAAATTCGCGATAAAGTTTTCTAAACTCGAGAAAGTAAGCACTGGTTACTGGCTGCAGACGATATGTGGACGAAAAGAGCGAACGGTCCGATCCGTGCTCCGAACAGCGGCACACTGAACGCTGAGTAGAAAAAAGTTTCGCGAGTTTAGCAGCGGAGAGAAGTGAATCGAGTGCAGAGGCCGCAAGTTTTCATGGATCACGCACCGACATAAGAATAACTTCTTCACGAAGTAACTTCACTCGAAGCAAAAGAAAAAGGATCTCAACTCAACACGAGTACTCGTTGTCGTTACATCGTAATGTGCAAAACGTTAGAACACACAACTTCTTCGGCTCGCATTTTGTTGTGCACGTTTTTGAATGTACTCGCAGTCTGCTTATAGCTGCAAACTGCACAAACACCAACTTCTCTCGTCGTTCGTTACCTCACCTTTCTTCGACTGTTCCGTTATTGGCGAACGTTTCGCTGCATTTCGCTTCACATGCAATCAGATGCGATGCCGTGCAACGTGTGCCTCGAGTTTTAAACTTTCAACGCACGGATGTTCTTCGTTCGCAAAGGATTGGTCGCTTCAACTCAAACGCGACGGCTACATCGAATTTCAGAATTTAATCTCTCGGCAAACTGTGCAAACACTCGCTCGTTGCGAACAGCCGAATCGCAATTACAAAAACACTTGCTCTCCGTTCTCTCTCGCCTTCGCTCTGTCACTCTCCACACTCGCTGCGAAGTGAGTGGTGTTACGCCAAATGCTGCAGTGCCTGCCACTCAACGATGAAATCGTTTTCGCTCTCGCTTCGGTTGCAGCAGCCGCGCTATGCTGTGTGCACAGGCAGAGTCGGCCTTTAAAACGCAATATGCACAACACATGTGCTCCGTCTGTTTAATCATTTAACATGAGCACAGTACACAAGCTGCATTCTCTCTCCGCACTCTCCTTCGCTCTCGCGCTCGGTCGGTCGGCTCTGTGGGAACTCGACTTTTCCCTGCTCAAAGGTAAATAATGGCAATTTACAATCTACGCTTTCTGCCAATTTGTATATCAGCACAAAAGCAAATAGTACATCGTTCACCACTAAAAGCTCTGCAAGCAAAAAGGCATTTTCAATTACAGAGCGAGAAAAAGGAAATATTGGCAGACGACCGCGAACACAAAAATCGCAAACATCAATTCTCTGGTAATAACACCGCCTCACAATGAAGACATTACTGCAAAACGATTCTTATGCAAAGGTAAGTTCGCGAAATGATGCGGCAAAGTGTGCGCGGAGAGTGCACTCGCCGCGAATAGCAAACAATGTGCTCTTTGTGAGCAGCAAAAGAATTGAAAAAATTTTCACAAACTTTCTCCTCTTTACTTCAGCTAAAGCCGAACATATGTCGCGTTGAAAATTGAGCGCAGTGCAATAAAACAGTGGCCAACGTGAATGTGAGCGGAGGAAATCCGTCCCATATATTTCTAAATTGCGCTTTCTTTTGCTCTTTGCGCGAAAAATAAGAGAAAATCGCGAAAAGTAATCATTTCTAATAAATAATAAGCAATTGAGCATTTCAACATTTTTGCCGCTCGCCATTCGCACGTCTCTGCTGCTCGCAGCGCTCGCACAGCAGTTTCGACATCGAAATTCGTGACATGGGCGAAAATGATAACTCGACTCTAGTTAACGATCGCTACTTTCGTAATTTATGTGCACTTATGCATATTGTTTAATGAATGCACGCGCGAACAAAAAACCATTACTCTTCGCGATTAAACGCTTACCGACACTGTTTTCATCCTTCTCCCTATCCGCCTGTGTTCAATTAGACTCTCGATTGAATTTTCGGCGAAGAAAGCACAACACACATACACACATACATGCACATAGCTTCAATACTTGAGCGTGTGTTCAATTCATTGTGTCTGTATAATGCAATTGTATTCATAAATCAACACACGCTGTAACTATGGGAATGGCAGTTATTGGATAGGCGTATTGAATTTATTCAAAATTACATTTCACTGAATACTTTCTGCTTTCGATTTTTGAGTCGACAAAAGTATGACTTTTTGTGAAAGACGGAAAAGCAAAATTGCAGCAAATAAAACAATGCAACGATGGCGAATCGAGTCCGAAAGGAAGGCAAATGCGGAAAACGTGAAAAAAGTTTTTGCGAACTTTTCGCTCCGAGTGGAGAAGAGCGCTCGTTTTTATCGCCGAAAACGGTTGCTCGAAAGTAAAACAAAACATTGATTGTTGTAGTCTATGTCTGGAAAATAATTCCTCTGTTATTGTTTTTGCTCACGAAAACAGAGCGAAGAAACCAATTTAAGCGCAGTGAGAAAAACAATGGTGAAAATAATCATTACTCGTCAGTAGCCAGAATAATAGCGCCGCGGACAGTGTGCGAACGCAATCTATCACATTGTCAACTGCTTATGGCGTTTAAGAAAAAAAAATCATATTCACTTTTCGCTGCCATTTAATTGAATTTCAAAGCTGCTATTTTCGCTTCACGCGTGAAGTGAAAAAAATGACAGCGTTTTCTTTCAAATAAAAATGAAATGTTGACTGCAAAATTAATTCTTTTTTTCGTATAATCATTTATCTTTTAAATTTAAATCATCGCTTCAGCGTTTTCGATCGCCCACTTTCTTATTCACACACACACACACTGCGTCGAGAGACAGATGCAACTCACTCGCTTTGCACCTTTCGCTCCGAAAAATTGAAAAGCATTTCAATACTTTGCTCCGCGTTGAGCGAAGCAAAGCGTAACGCGTCGAGTGCTGATTACGTAAGAAATTCGATTCAAACTGCCGCGATTATAATTCAAAAACGTTTAATTGAGAATAAACAAGGTGAATAACGTTTCGTAACACGTACGGCATAAATCCGAGCGATCTCGAGAAACGATTCGCGCTGGAGAAGTGAATTATGGTGCAATTACCATCTGAATACATTTGAAAATTGGCGTTTAATTGCACGCAGCGAACTTTCTTCTTTGAATTACATTTTTTAATTAATTTCGAACACGAAATAAGGTTTCGTTTGTTTTTGAGAAAAAGCAGAAAACGCTTCATAACGGCTCGTAATGAAAAAATGTGTAATTAACGCGAATTTTCGTTTTTAATGCGCCGCTTTTTGGTCCAAAAAGAACGAACAAAAAAACGCTGTTTATGAATAATTAAAGAGCAGAAACAGTGATGAATACTGCGAAGTGTTTACTTTGATGTTCGCTGCACTTAGCACACACTATGCAAAGAAATTCGAGTAGCATTTTAAATTGCACATAACAAACTCGCAGGTAACGGCGGATAATGTTACCTGAGCTTTTGCTTTGCTCCTCGCAAACGCTATTAAATTACGGCGACAGCATAAAAAAATAGAGATGATAAATAAAATTAGAAAATATTGACCCTAAACTTCGTGCACGATATGCGTTTCAGTGCATACTTCTGTAGTTGTGCGCGTATATATTAACCGCTGTGTGCACTCATTTTCGAACTCGCGTTTCGCTTCGATTGCTTTCGGTGTTTGATTTTGCTTTTAAATACGAATCGCAAAGTATGATGTATTGTGCGAAATGAGTTTATGAAGAAGGGCTTCAAATGCTGCTTCCAAAGTATTTACTTCGCCGCTGCTTTATTCGCGCAAAGTGCTCAAATATTCATAGTGTTTAGGAAAGTTCGCAAAAAAAGGCGCGCAGAGAACGCAAGCAAACATAGTGGAAATTAGCGGCGATAAAACGAAAAGTATAGCGCTGCAACGAGAGCGAAAGCGCACAAGAAGCAGAGAAGTGGTAAAATATAGTTAGTGTAGCTTCTTGTTTCATGTGTTTTCTCTCTTTCATAAACCACTTTCAGTCGCATTCACGAAAACCATAAATAGTACACAATCGCTTATTGCAAAGTAAACTCGAATTTAGTGCGTTTCAATGTTTCCTCGAAAAGTTACACATTTAAGCAATGAACACGAAATCTACGAGCTTCTGTTTGGAGAGCAAACAAAAATGTACCTTTTCACTTTTCGCTCGCTACCTGCGTTCTGTCAGACGGCGAATTAACTCGAGTAGTGAACGTGACATCGAAATGGCGAACAAATTTAAAACGAGTGAATGAGTTTTGCAATTAAAATCAACGTGAAAACGGTGAGTGGCGAAAAGAGAGCAAATAGAACGATCGCTTGGGCATTGATTTTCTTCGCCAACAATCGATTACCGGCTTCGTGCTCTTCTTCTTCTTCTTCTGGTGAACGGCGAAACGCAATCAAACCAAATTTGTTTAAATCGTTGACCATTGAAGAAATAAAACCGAGAGCAACGCTTCGAGCGTCGATTCGTTGGCAGCCAACAATTTGCTTTCTGCCGCACAACATTCATTGCACAATTTACGAGTGCACATTTTCGCTTTGCACTGATCTCTTAACATCCATCGCTCGCACTCTGTGTGCGAAAAGTACAGAGGCAGCGAGTGCTAAGTGCCGTTCAAATGGCACACGCAGTCAGCGAAAGTGGAGCGCAGTTACTCGCAATGCTTTCAATTATTCAATTATTTTCACAGCCTCGCTGCGTTCGCTTCGTATTATTGCATTTGCATGTGTTTCATTTTAAACCAAACTCGAAAACAGCGCGCAAACAATTTGCTGCAAATTTTCAAAAGTTCGCCTCGCTTAATAATGACAAATAAACGATGAGTTCAGTCACGATGTCATCATTTTTTCGCCTCTATTTATTAATATTTTCTAGCAACGTAAATGAAATAAAAACTGCGATTGACCTCAGCGCTGAAAGCGCGGCTATTTGCCTCCTCTTCACAGACGATTGACCGCAAACGGCCCGAGAAAAAAACAGTAAAGTGCTCTCTCTCTCTCTCTCTCTCGCTCGCAAAGCTGGACATCACGACAAGAGACTATTAGCCACTAACGAGCGCACATTGATTATATCGAACAATGCATCAACTTAAACGGCGATAATTCAGTTTCGAGCCTCGTTTTTTAAATTAACAATTTTCGATTAAATTTCTGCTCGTTTCATGTACGCACTGCTCGCCATCCGAACCGTGCCGCTGTGTACGGATGTGTTGAGTGCGATTTGCTCTTTTTCATAATGCCTTTAGGCGCAAATATTCTTCAATCACTTCCATTTGACTCATTTCAACTGTGAAATTGTTTTCTTACTTTGAGGCGGTCTCCGCACAAAATTGTGCGCCTTTTCGCTGAGCTTCTCTTTAAGAGGAGAGAAGAAAAGAAAAACGAAATGAGCGCTCTCCGTTCGAAAGTGCGAAGATTGTGCGAAGAAATGGTCGTGAAAGCGTCGAAAATGAGCAGCACAAGTTCGAGTAATGTTTTCCTTCGTCGAAGAAGCGGAGGAAGAAGCGAAAGTGTAGTTAAAATTCACTCAACTCGAACCTTCATTCAGTTTGTAAAGCTAAAAGAGCAGCGAAAACACATTCGCAAACTGCTTAGATCAGCTCGCATCAATCGCTGCAGTTTGCGACCGCAACTCACTCGTTTATCTTTTGCAAT
>NCKU01003111.1:0-16192 GCA_003675995.1 Dinothrombium tinctorium | reverse complement strand
TTATTCTACAATACATAATTTGCATTGATGCTTAATAATTTTTCTCTTTTCTGTTCAATAATTTGAAAACATTTCGACTTAAAGGTGAGCAGGGTCTTTAAAAAATGCCTCGGTGTTATTAAAAAAAGTTTTTCAATTGCAGCTCTCTCTCTAAATGAAAGATTTATTTGCAAACAAAGAATCTTGAAATGGCTCAAATTGTTCAAACTAGCGAGCATCTCACTTTTGCCCACATGTACACTTTTGACACAAAATTCGAGAAATTCAGCGATTACATATCGAATGATTTAATAAGTTCGGGTATATTTACTATTCCGAAGCCAAAAAGTAATTGGTGTTTGCAAGTGAATCCGTTTAACAAGAATGAAGATAAATATTACATTGGTGTTTTCTTGAAATTAAAATCGAATACTATTGAAGTGACAGCTGAATTCACTTTGATTATTAGAGATGCAAGCGGAAACGAAGTGAAAATGGGATCATTAAAATACACCTTTAATGTAAGTAACAACAATTGGGGCTTTCCAAAGTTTCTACCGAGGAATACACTGGAAACGGATCGCGTTAAAATATTAGGCGAAAACGATTGTCTAAATGTTCGTTGTATTATCACCACTTTCGAAGAGCCAATTCAAGTGGAAGGATCTTCACTTTTCGAAGACCTCGTTTCTTTTTTCAAACTCAAAATTCACACCGATATTGTCATTGAATCACAGGATGGTGTCAAAATCAGTGCGCATAGTATCATTTTAAGTGCTCGCTCAAATGTTTTTGAATCGATGCTCGAAAGCGAAATGAAAGAGAAATCAGACAGGCGAATTGTAATCAAAGATTTCGGAAGCGAAGTGATCAAACAGATGATACACTTCTTATACACAGATAAAGTGGAAAATATTGAGAAGGATGCAATTGATTTGGTATACATCGCAGACAAATATAATTTACCTAAATTAAAAATGATTTGTGAAGATTATTTGATTCAAAACATCACAATTGACAATTGTGTCAAATTATTACATTTAATCAAAGATCTCGGAGTAAACAAACAATTGGAGGAGAAAACTAAGAAGTTTATTGAAACAAATTTGGCTAATTTATGGTCAGATTCATTTTGGCTTCAAGAGGTGCGTGATAATATGACATTATACAAAGAAATTTTCGGAAATGCTTTAAAGAAGTGAAATATGACATTTAAATCGTTCAAAAAGAATCACCTTTTCAGTACAGGAAACTTACAGCGAAAATATTTAAAATTTTTACCCACACTTCACCAATTGAAGTTGAATTTTGTACTTTGAAAGTTTTAAATAAAGTTTTTTAAAATGAATTTTTTTATAATCAAGATTTACATTAAAAGTTATTTTTTACATACGAATTAGAAATCGAAAACAAAAATCAAATCAATTGTTTTGGAGGATAATTGAAATAGTTGTCCCACTTTTAAAATTTGTCTCATTTTATTTGCTTTTTACACTTATCATAAGAATTTCTTATCAAATTAGAATTTAGCTTTTCTGTTTATTACTTTTATACTCATAGTTGGCAAAACTTTGATTCATTAATTCCATCATTTATGATTTTAACAATAATTTTTACTATCATCATAGTGATTTTTTATGTTAGTCATCAAAATAATTGAATTCAACTATGATATTTGATAAAAACCATAAGTTTGCTAATTTCTTTGATAAAAAAGATCTGAGTAATCATCTAATGGGAATTTTATCAAATTTTAGTTTTAAATTTCAGATTTCCAAGTGAAAAAGATTCAAATCAAGTTTGAAAAACATTTTTGTGAAACATAATTAAACAAAGATGACACACTTTGCTTCATATCAGCTATACTTTTGAAATCATAATTTTCGCTTCGAAACTCTAAAAGATAAAAGTTTGCAATTGTTCAAAAATTTTAGTTTTGTGAGCATTTTATATACTTGGCTAATCCAAGCTTTTGCTACTTTCGTCACTTCCTACGAAAAATTTATATTCGCAACGCTTTAGGACTCGGAAAGTGATGACAAATGATCAGTCAATTATCCAAATCTAATTAATATATCCTTAATGAAATCGTTATTCGAAGTAGGAAGTGACGAAACTTACGATAATTTTTGGATTTTTTCGGGAATTTAATGATTTTTGAACTTAATTTAATAAGGCGAACTGAAATTTTTGAATTTCATTTTTATTTTCTAATTTACAGAAACTTTAACAAAATTTGCTTTAGACAAACTTTACAATCACTTTAACCATTTCAAAAACAAAAGCCACTTCGTTCGAAATGAATCGAGAGAAACTTTATACCTGATTTGAGTGATGTTTTCACGAGATTATTGCGAAAAAAAGATCTCCGCGGTTTACGAATTTCCGTTTTTCTGTTTCCGTCAAAATACGAATTAAAGTATCAACTGCGAACAAATGTTTCAATCAGTTCGTAGACTATAGAGGCTTGAAATGCTCATCTCTTGTTCTTCTCGTTGTTCTGTTTAAGAGAAAACTTGCACAGGAAAAGGAAACGGAACGGCACCTCTTTAGGTTTGTCTCTAAGAATGGATGCGATTTTTTTAATGAAAATTTACATAAACGAAAGGTGCGCATTTTGCGTCACTCAATCATCGCGCGAAGAGGATGTTTTCGAAAAGAGAAGTAAAAAATTATCGAAACCCATTTTACACGATTTCCACTAAAATGAAGGGAAATCCGAAATGTCTGTAAATATGGCCTTCAAATGATTCAAAATCAATCGACGACAAACAATCGAAAGCTTAAAAATTTCGGATAAAATGCCTGCGGACTGCATCTTAATAAACTTAGGTTTACATCTCCTTAAGTAGGTGACTGAATTGATTGAAACAATGTAGCGCAACAAAAGAATGCAAAATCAATCAATCGAACCATTGTGTCCAATGTGAAATCAATTATCCCTAAAATTCTCGATAACTTGATGCCAATGTTCGGAACTATTTGTTTTTAATGCATTTTTAACATTTGTCCACGATTAGAATTGATTTGCGTTAAAGTAAAAAAATAATCGCAAACATTCGAAAAAGCAGTTCGACTTGATAAGACGTGTGAGAGCGCGGATCGATCGATGCTAATCTCGCTCGTTAATTTCTTAACGTCTCTACAAAGAAAAGCAATTGAAGAAAGGAAACAGTGATGATTGAAGAGAAAAAAAAAACTATTAATTGCTATTTGATGTGATAATTTTCGAGAAAATAAAAATAGTGACGTTAAGTGAAACGATTTATATAAGCATCCAATTATCGCATTTGTTGTAAATGGGAAGCGGCGTTGTTACAAAAAAGATTTTCCGGTAGCGATGATAGGTTTGCGGCAAACGATATTTTTTCCCAGATTTTCTTTCGGAAGAAGAGGGTGGCAACTTTTTCGCTATTTATTCACTGACAATATTCTAAGACTCGTCATTATACAGAAAAAAATTCACAAAGTCGAGTTGAATGGCGTTTAAAAAGCGGTTCAGTTCTTTTATGATCAACGATATATTAGACGTGCCCAAGCACGAATCTAATGAAGAAAATCATCCAAATCACTCTATTGAACTGCAACAACAACAACAACAGCTAGCCGCATTTTTAAACGATTCTGCTGCACAAGAAGCTTCGTATCTTCAGCGTTGTAATTCGTGGCTTTTAAACAATCAAAATGTTCAACATTTTCAACGTAAGTTTTCGAAATTTGAAATATTTTTACATTTTGCTGATCATCGATCTGTAATTAGTTTTCGCGCCTAACTATCAAGATCCGAGAACAGCACCTTTGTATTGGCATCAAATGCTAATCAAGCGTAAAATGCTTCTGCAATCAAAACCTCGTAAAGGAGGACAAATTCGTTTCACTCATCAGCAAACCATCGAATTGGAAAATCGTTTTCAATCACAAAAATACTTGTCACCGCCAGAAAGAAAGAAAATCGCTTCGAAGTTAGGACTTTCCGAACGACAGGTGAAAACTTGGTTTCAAAATAGAAGAGCAAAGTTTAGAAGAATTCGTCAATTCGTGCCAGTCGATAATGTTAATCAGCAATGTGATAATTCATCAAAAAGTAGCGACGAGTCATAAATTTGTATTCATTTTATTTGATTTGAAAATAAAAATTATTTTTAAAAAAAGTTTTCAGTCTTCTTTGATTAATCGCTTTTTAAATCTTTTTTCGCGTTAAGTTTCACTTTAAGTGAACGAAGGTACAAAAGAGGAATGCAAAGTATAAATCCTCCTCCGCAATAGCAGAAAACTGAGCCAAACTTCCAGAAAACTGAGAGAAAAAATGAATTATGATTGATATAAGCGATTGTATTAGATGTTGCTTTTTAAACATACGAATGGCAGAGAGAATTGGCCCCAAAGCTCTTGCAAGTGCTCCAAGCGAACGAAATATTCCTAAAATTGTTCCTTTTTGGTCAACAGGACCATTGCTTGAAGCTATTGTTGTAAGACAGGGCACAACTGTTGCAGAGGAAAATGAGTAAAGAGCAAGTCCAGAAAATAATTGGTAAGTATCGGTAGAAATTCCGATTAAGACAAATGCTGGAATTATCAACAAGAGGCCCTGCAAAACGAAAACAGTAAAATCGGTAAACTGTTTATAGGTGATTGAAAATATTTGTTATTAATTAAAAATATAATATTTAAAAAACTAGATTTACCAGAAAACTAGTTCTATGCCATTTTTATATTTTATTAGCCTCGAAAAAAATGGACTAATGGCAAATTTATAATGAAATTACATTCATTTAACGGTTTTGCATTCAAACGTTAAAGGGGTTAAAGTTATCGTTTGCAAAAATAAGTCTGGAAAGGTAATTATAAATTAAATTTATATTTTTGATTGTAAGTAATTGCTGTTAATTGAATTCGAATTGAAATGGTAAACGCGATTGAATTTAAAAGTTTTTCGAAATACTCTTCAGTATGTTCGAAAAACAAAAAACTTTTAAGCGAATCTAAATTTTTTACATCTTTAGAAAAGACGTGAATCTTTCGCAAAATAAATGAATAGACACTGCAGAGTTTAATGCTTTTAGCTCGAGGATCAATAAAAAGTTCTTATCGTTCTAATTCGAAAAACTCTGAGGAATGTTTTACTTTCAAATATAGAAATTACTACCATCACGAACTACTGCGCTTTTAAGTCATAAATATCGACATACTTTCGGAGTTGAGTTCGTCAATATTCGAGCATTTAAAGATGAAGAATTGTTATTATAAGCGCGACTTAACAGATGGACTTTCTCCCACTGTTCAAAGATTAGGCAAAATCGTTGAATGAATGCAATTTAACTAATTTTAAACACTCATAGTAATTATAATTGCTCGTAAATGTTAACTTTTCTGGAAAAAGTTGCCTAAATTGGCCAAAGAAGAATGATGAAAGCAATTTACTTTAAAGTTAAAAGAAGTTTAAAAGCGACGATAACTATAGGCCCGGTGCAATTAGCGAGCTTAATGCTTGTTCACTATACTCCACGGAGTTTGTGATTAAATTTTAGATTTAAGCTTTAACTTATCAAAAACTTGTATGCAGCAAATTTTTTAGCATTAAACTTGCGCGAGTAAATTCGAAAATCACTTCTGAATAAAATATGCTACCATGTCAATTGAATAAATTAATGAAATTCGATATGTTGCTGCTTTCCGGAAAATTAACATGTCAGAGTAAATATGTTTCAAGCAAAAAACAGCTAAACGCTGTGTTCTTTTCAAGTCGGTCGCTTGAGATCGTGAAAAGTCATACGTGCTACTTAAAATTGGTTTCGAGCGAAGCCGAATGCAAGAAAATCAATTTATCATTGAATGAGATCGCTTAATCGAAAAAAGAAATCGAGAAGTGATTTTACGCTCGTGGCATTCGTATAAGAAAAATTATATTAACGATAACCTATACTCGATCAAAAAACTTATTTGCAACAGTCGACACCGGATAAGAGTCGAAGTGTAAGTAGCAGTTGCTTAAAATGATTAAAATTCGGTCGTAAAAAAGTGTAATTAAATGCATACGCTCGACTCGTGAGCACGGCGATTTTGATTTCGCTAGCACTCAAAAGATGCGAGATAATGCGAGCGTTTAATTTCAATTAATTATAGGCTTTTGCTTATCTTACAAATGCAGCGGTTCGCAATTCGTGACCAGCAGCGATTCGGACGTAAGTTCCTTGTACGAGAATCATTATCAGTCCACAGTAAAAGTACATTTTACCCTGTTGAAGACTGCGTGAAAGTGCGGCTTAATTAAATGATCAGCAAATGGTGCTATTTGTACCTCGAAAAATGGAATCTCAAGTGCGTTAAGAAAGAAAGACTGTATTCGAGTCCCGAGTAGAGCAAAAGGTAGAGGAAATAAATCCATCCCGTTTCTCGCAGAATGTGCACATCTGAAGAGGAAATTAAAAAGGAAGACGAAAGAAATGTGGCACTAATCAGCTACTTGTCATCCTGCATACGCGTGCTTACAAATTGATTATTGCCTACAAACACAAAGGAAATACCTTTTTGTTTGATATTCTGCACAGGATTGAATGAGAAGAGAGATATGGGACTTATGTAATTGTATGCTTGCGACAAACCCTTTCCGATTGATTTCGCCTGATTCAAGAAAGCAAAACACACGCTTTAAGCACACGATCGTCAATGCATATCGCACACTTACTCTGCGTTCTTTGCTTAGACTTTCTGAGAAAAAGAAAAACACGAACAGCAGGTTAACTGAGGTCAAAGCGATCGCCACGATCGAGGCACATTGAGATGGATTTGTCGACCACTGCGATAGAATAGCTCCTAACAGCGGACCGACAATGAAACCGACCGAAAACGAAGCACCGATCAATGCCATCGCCTTGCTGCGATTCTCTTGCGAAGTGACATCGGTGACGATCGCGGTGGTTAAGCTGACATTCGCTTTGCTCAATCCGCCGACGGTTCGCGCGACGAAGAACAGAGCGAAAGACGCGCCCGATAAGCTCCAAAGCATGTGAGAAAGCAAAGTGGCCGCGAGCGAAAACAAGAGACACACTCTGCGGCCGAAGACATCGGAAAAGGCGCCGATAAACGGTGAGCAGAGAAATTGAAGCAACGAGAACCAGGAGCCGAGAAGACCAGAAAAGAGCACTTTATTCAATTCGTTGGGTGCGTTCACCAGATGCTGAAATTGTTGCACTTTGCTATCGAGAAACCGATAGAAACCGCTCTGCGATCGTATCGGCGACGAGAGATGATAAGTGAGCGCAATTGACTTCTGTGCGAAAGCAATTATTTACCTCGTCTTCGCGTGAATAATGGTCGAATATCGATGGAAACAGCGGCAGGATCAAGGTGAATGCGAGCAAATCGATAACGAGTGAAGTGCAAACCACGAAACAAGTGGAATGCATTTGCAAGCGTTGCATCTGCAAGCGATGCAAACACAAACAAACCTTCGACCGCCACGTGTAACGCTCGGGGACTGTGCTCTCACTTTGTAAACACGGCACGTGTTGCGTGCGTTCGCCCCGCGCGTGTCTTCGCGCGACTCTGTTTGTTTACCGTATCGGTGTCGATTGCGAGCACTCGTTTTGCATAATTCTATCTCGAGTTCTCTCTCTTTAATCGCTTTTTTATTCAAAAGTCATCAATTTTTTTTAAGTTGTTTTTCGTCGAGAGATCAACGATCACGAAGATGCCACTTAATATTTCCGTAAACAGTGAATGACTTTTCAATCAAATCGCAATCGAGAAAAAAAAATCAATTTTCGACTGCGAGGAAACGTTTTTCGGTGTCAATTCGACAAACGGAACTTTTGAACGAATGGAGACAACAATGCAAAAGTTCGAAGTTCAAATAAGGAAATATGCAAATTGCTCGTTGCACGGATGGCACGTCGCAGACACCGCTTTTCGATCATTATCTCGGAAAAGAATTGTTTTTTATTTTCGAAATCACTTTTGTGTTGTAACAAATTGACGCTCATTCAAAAATTCAATGTTATTTTAGTTCAACACACCTTCACTAGCGAGGTGAAAATTTTCCACTAGACTTTGCAAATTTTTAATTAACTTCGGTGAACAATTTTTTATTTCCTAGCATTCCTATCATTGATAAATCGATCGATTGAAATTAAAAATCACTTGTCACTGTTATCGCTTGACAGTAGAACTTCTCTCGATGCACTATATCATAAAATTTTCTATTGTTTCAGATAGAATTGCAAGCTTTTTGAATATAAACTTCAATTTCAATTGAACAATCGCTAAAATACTCGACAAATATTATTGCAAATAAGTTTTCCGCTTGTTCTCTTGTTAATTTTGTTTGCTAAATTGTATGGAAGCAAGAAATTAATTATAAGAGAAGGCTCAATTTAGAAAGGATATGCATGAAATATTAAAGAAAGTAAACAATTGCGGATATTGCCTGCTATGTTCGTTAAGAAACAATCCAGATTTTGTTAAATTAGTAATTAAAATTAAGCAAATAGAGCATAGACAGAGGCATGTTATAATCGTTTAGAAATGAATTTAAAAACAAAGTGTAACTGGAATTATAGTTTAAAAATAATTTTTTAAAATTAAAAGCAATTAAATTAAAATAAACATTAAAATTTAGACTCGCTTATGCTGAAGGATGTTTTTTCGCTGCTATTCTGCAACGCTTTGAAACGACCGGAAGAAGAAACAATATAGCAGAAGTATTTGCATTAAATCTTAATTATATACTTGCATTTGCAGCAATCAAATTGCTGAAGCAATTTAACTATAAAAAATAATTGAAAAATTCAATTGAAAACATCTCATGTTTATACATCGCTCAACGTATTTTATTATACAAGTTTCAGAGCTTCGCATAAACGCTCTTCATTTGAAAATGAATAGCCACGTTTTTGCACTAGTTTCGCATTGTTTTAAAGTATAACAGCATAATGTTATGAAAATTTTTCCAATAAAAATGGACAAGTGCGAATAATAAGAGCAAAACTATTCAAATTACATGTGCTCTGCAAAGTACGCTATGCAATCATTTAGTCAGGTTGCAATCGCAAGCATTTAATAACTACAACTAAACTTTATAATGTAATTTAGAAAATAAAAGAGAATGCGGCTAGTATTTAAAATTTCAAATTTTTAAATTGAAAACAATAAACAAAAGTATGGTATTTAAAAATTTTTAAATAATTTCTTATTGTGATGATTTGTATAATTCGATTGGTAACAATTCGCGCGTAAAAACTTCGGTATTCGTTAATGTTTTATCATTCGTTTTTAGTCATTGTTTTATCGACTGATTTCGCTCGGTTAATATTCCATTTTTCTTGTATTTCGTGTATTCAACTCTTTGTTTACAATAATTAATTTAACCCAATTTTAATTCAACATTAATTGCAATAAATTGAATTTGTTTGCAAAGTTTGAAGCGAACGATGGGTGTAAACGAGAGACGGTCCCTCGCGCGGGAAAAACTTGGAGTACCGAAACGTGAATTCGAATTTAAAAAGTGAATTCGTATTTCGAAAAACGTCAAATCGACTCTCAAATGTCGAGTCTAACGAAGCGATCGCTGAACTCGAATAATTTGGGCTCGATTTCGGCGCACAACTTTTATTCTTCGAACAAACGGCCTAAAAATGGCTGCCGGCCGAAAGTGGAAGGCGGCGAATCGTCATCTTTCAAACAGCGCGTTCGACGTTTGCACAGTTTGGGAAACGATGAGAACCAAAGTCCGCCGAACGAATCCGCTCAGTTTTACACCAATTTATACAATAAGAACAGCGCGTTTAGTCCAAAACTGTCACCGCATGAATGCAGTCTGTTGACAACTCCGAAGTCAAGTATGATTCTAAAGCTGTTTAATCATTCGTTTTATGATTGCATATTTAGAATCGAGAAACGCGACGAAAAATGTTAATTCGAGACAACGGAACAGAAAAGCGCTTAATTTTCCGCAGTTACCCTTGAAACAAACTCCGATCGAAAAATATGTGAAAAAACAAGAAACAGCGATGAATTTAGATGAGTCGATCATCGAAAATAGCCCGACTAAGGATGGCAGTCAACAAACTGAAACTCAATTCGTAACTCCTGAGCGACGAAAAAATTTAGAACCGTTCTCCTGTCACAATCCATCCGCAACACCATTAAGGACTCGTGAGACTCAAGTTGAAGAAAATGAGACGAACATTGGAACACCAAAACTGTCCACTCGTATTGTTCCATCAACCTCAAAGTCAGTGCTTAATTTTGATGCGAATAACGATTTGGAAGCTGAAGAAAACAAAGAAAATCTAGAAAATTCATTCAACTTCAATGATGCAATCGACTTAAATACTCTGCCTAAGAACGAGCAAGTAGTCGAAAATAGAGCGGCGGACGATCCATTGCCACTAAAAAACCTCGGCAACACTTGTTACATGAATTCAATCATTCAGTCGTTATTTGTTTTGACAAAATTCATGGATGAAACCGAAAATGAATTCAATACCATGAAAAACGGGGATTATGAAAAAATTGAAGAAAAACTGCAGATGACATCCACATTGCTTTCGTTGTATTCCGAATACAGAAAACAGAAAAAATTAATTTCCTTAACTGACAGCGAGCGTATTAAAGAACAAATGAAGAAATTAAAGAATCTTGTCGGCGAGAAATGTCCACAATTTAAATCGTCAAATCAACAAGATGCTGTTGAATTCCTTGAATTAATTTTAAACTCAGTTAAAGAGGAGTTCGATGAAGTTAGAGACATAATCATCAAGAATCCTGTTCAAACAAATTTCGAAATCAAATTCAAAAATTGTGCACAATGTACAAAATGTGGTCACCAATCTTCTTTTCCCGATGTTACAAATCACGTTTTGTATTTGTGTCTCCCTGAAAAAGCCGAAAATTTTACGCTTCAAGATGCAGTGGACGAATCTGTAAAGACTGAGAAAGCTGAATGCGAATGTAACGAATGTGGCAACAAAGAGAAATTAAAGTTAACACAAATATCCCAATTGCCAGCTGTGCTGTTTCTTCAATTGGGAAGATATTCTGAAGATGGAACGAAAAGGCATGAAGATGTTAAAGTACCAAATGAATTGCACATCATGAAAATGTCGACAAATGTTAATGTTGAGGAAAGGTACGAACTACGAATTGCTAAGAATTGAATTTTAGTTTCATTTTATCATGCAGCAATGCAATGGAAATGGCATCTGAAAGTTATGAAACGGTGTGTTTCGAATTGGTGTCAGCAATATGTCACTATGGAAGCACATTATGTGGCGGACACTATGTATCTTATGTATATCAAAATGAAAACGAGAAATGGTATTTGTGCGATGACGATGCGATAATCAAGTCGAGTTTAGATGGAGCACAAGAAGGAATGAAAACCAGCGGTTGCTGTTTCTTCTATGTAATCAAGTCTCAACTGTAAATACACCTTTTTAGTAATTATGCCTTTTTGGTGAATTTTTCGAAATCAAATGCGGAGAAATGTATTTTTTTGTTTAAGAAATGAATTTTTAATAAGTGCAAACGTATATGAAACAAATGAAATGCGCTTCGAATTCGCAACAATAAAAGCACGTGGATATTGATTCGGACACTGTGCGACCGCAGTTTGTATCGACAGCGTGCGCTCACAGATGGCAACGAGCGTCTGGCTGAATGATGAACGCAAGCGAAGGGAAAGAAAACAAGATGGTGCGTGTTTTGATTCCGTCGTTTTTCAAGAATGAAACCAAAAAAGGCCACTCTTTCACCGTTTACTGCGTGGAGGTTTATTACAACGGCAAGTGTCACAAAGTGCAGCGACGATATCGCGACTTTTATCACTTGCATCGCGAGATGAAAAAGTTGTACAAAACGCCGGAATTTCCACCGAAAAAGGTTCGAAACTTGAATCAAAAGCTGATTGAGCAAAGACGACTGGCGTTGGAGAAGTATCTGCAGGCGTTCATTAAAAATGATTTCATGCCAAAAGAAGTGATCGATTTCTTGTGTTTGCCGAACGAGAATTACGAGGCGAAAGAGTTGAGGCATCAATCGGTGATCGCGTTCACCACTGATTATCGCGATCGTTCGCCGTCGCATAGCGGTTCGTCTTCTTCCTCCTCACTCCCCGACATCGTCGTAAAAGGTACTTTGGACGGTTTCTACTCGATGAATGACGATGATTTTTATTGCAAACTGTGATGTATTTATTCTCATCCATTTTCGTCGCGATGTATCATTATTTTCAAGTGATTAAAGTTGCTTCTTCAAAGTGAGTACCTTCTCGATAATCGCTTAAAGTCGCGCTGTTGTCCTTTGCCCTCATCGCGGTCGCGAAAAGCTCGGTACTCGAAGCCGGCGATTGCCGTGTGATGGTTGATAGCAGAAAGCAAACATTAGTCGCTTTCGGTTGCAGCAAAGTAGAGAAAAGCAGGAAAACAGAGCGAGAGAAGAGCGAAGAGAGAGAGAGTAGTAAACAAACGCATTTCTCGATGTGGACTTTGTTGTGGAATACATTTCGTCGTGCAGCACTCGTCGCTTTTATCGCAGTCGCATATTTCAGACGGTTTGCTGAGGGGCACCGCGACGACACCGGCTTTTCGAGTGCAGCGGACGAGTCGGCATTTGCGAGCGTACTTCAGCGTGAAGCAGAAAGAGAAGAAGTCCGGCATCTGTGGCCACGGTGTTCAATTGTTTCGGCGTAGTCGCGCGTTCTGCTGTGATATAGGGTCGAAATTCAGCGTGAAAAGCGCATGTTGCTGCAGTCTACTTTATTCCTCCGTGGCCTGTGTTGGATCGATGAGGTAATGCATGGCTTTAGCCTCGGGTTCATCTCGTCGAGTGAATCTATACGATCGTTGCTTCGTCACGTTCGCGATGAATATGCACACAGTTTTCAGAGACAGCTACGTCCAGATTACGGCCGTCGCCGCACAATGAGCCTTAATTCTCAACGCACTCAATGTGCCGCACACTGCGTCTGCACTCGCCACTAATCACCGACAATCCTTTCTACCCTTTGGCGACCAGTTTCGTTCGGCCAAAACGCGCTTCTTCGAGTGACGTGCAACTCGGGCACACGCTCCTCGATCGTGTGTCGTTCATTTCGCGAACGGAAACTATTGAAAGTTGACTGACATTCTCGCGTAATTGTAATGCAACGCGTAATTCGTAATTTATGCAAGAATCTGCACTCTAATGAGCGTGTTTCGCCTCACCTCAGCCTCACCGCGCACCAGCTTCGCACGCGATCGCTGTCCGCCGACGTCTCCGTCGACAGATGCCCGCTGCCGCGAGCAGTGTCCGCTGCGCGATCAATTCGATCGAAGCGTTTCTTGAATGCTAAATGCAGCAATTCTTAAACATTCTTAAATCTCGGTTCGCTTGCGTTTACTCGACACGCGCCTCGAGCCGTGAACCCGTACTCCGCAACGTTTCATCGCCAGCGCTCGCTAATCTCTTCTCTGCACTCTGTGTTTCGCACACACTTCTGTTGCCAATGTTTGGTGCGAGCGATGCGCTCGCAATCGCTGCGTTCGAGTTATATTCGAAATCATTGAAAAGCGTTGAAATTCGCATTACTCGAACACGCATTTCGAAATGGTTGCTTCGGGTTCTGTCACATCCGTCGTCAATTGCCACAACTGCTGACGAGTATCGATTAACTATGGTTATGGCAGCAATTGAACCGCGGATCGAAGAAGCGATCGTTGTTGGCGAAACTCGGAAATGCGAGGCAATTGCGAGGCTCGCTTTGCAGCGTTGAGGAACAGCGAAAGAGCGCGAATCAAGTCGCACTTCTTTGCTCACTCAAATGCTTTTTCTTCGCTCGCTCTTCGCTTCTTGGAAGTTGCGCTTTCAAACAAAACAGCGAATGCAGCAGCAAGCTTTGCATTGACAGTTTCTACAGGCGAGTGGTAATTGAGTGCTGCACACCACAGCGACCAACGCTGAATAGAAAATGAGTGCGAGCGAAATGCGTGTCGCAAATCGATAGCGACAGCAGAGAAACAGTTCTCGGCGTTGTGCGAGCGAAGACGCGAAGAAGCAGTGTACAGGTGCACAGATAGAAGGTGAAAGCAGTGCACGAATTACGGTCGCAATTACGGCGAGCGGAGAGCAATTGAGTTGCTGCGAAGGCCTCACTTGCAGCAACTGCAGTCGAGGAGCACTTGCCTCGCATTCGCACACGTGTGGAGTTAATGGTGGTTGAGGGGATCGGGGCTCTCTACCGTTGCTGCTCTAACCGAATGCCTCTTTGCCCAGTCTGAATGCTTTTCACTGCGGATTAGACGCTTTGAGCGCATCAGGATCCCATTTGCAGAGCGGCGAGCGATGGTTCGTGCGATTGTTTCCGTCAATGCCATCGAATGCGCTCCGAGTGGTCGCATGCGTGCCCATTGTGTCCGATCCAATTACCGGTGTCCGCGCGCGGCGAGAGCGGCCAGCAGCACAGGCATTGAGCATCGGTTAACATCAAAGGATAATGAAACACTGCCTTCGGCAGCAGACCTATCTTCGGAGGAAAGAGCGAATCTGCTTCTGGGGTTTCACCGCGAACGAAGGGTTGCGGCCGTGCGATCCGTTCGCAGCCTCGCCGAGTGGTGTCCGCGGCCGCTGCGACCGCGCTCGACGCTTCGGCGAGCGCGGTGTGCGCACGGATCGGTGGGCGATGGCATCGACGGCTTGCGGTCGTCGTTCGCACTGATAGTCGATCCCATCAACTACAGTCTCCTCCTCGACGACGAGTGGAAGCGACCAGACGTGAGGAGGACTGATCGCACTCACTTCTGGAACGGGGAGAAGTTCGACGCCTGCCTGCAGACTGTTCTCAACACGCATTCATTGCATTCACTCTCTTCGCTTCTCTTCAATTCTCTCTTCTCGCAATTCTCTCTTCTCTCAATTCTCTCCTCGATTTTGTTCGCATTCGAGTCGAGCGCAGCTTCGTGTCCGTCGCATTTATCCGTTCCGCATTATGTGCTTCTCTCACCTCGCCTCCACTCCCGGTAAGTGAGTTTTGTTGTACGTCCGACCGCAGTCGCCGCTCGCTCGGCCGCGGCCGTGCGAGCACCTATACGCTGTGCGGTATTCGCAGGCGGCGAGCGCTTCGACAGTTGCTGCTGCGAGTGACAGTATAGAGTGCATCGCTGGCTTGACATACTTTGTGCGAGAGACAACAATTGATGGCCTGTTGTTCGCCTCGAACTGAGTCCACGTTTAATGAGCGGTTACGAGCAGCAGTGCGGAGCCGCGCGTCTCTGCCGAGAGCAGCTCTGCACTCGCGGCCGAAGATGATTATAATGTCGGTCACTTCTCTTCGTGGCGACCGCCGCACTTTATAGGCGTCGACGTGAAGCCACCGCTGAAGAGTTGAAATTGCTGTTCATTCGCTCGCCTCTATATAAATGGCACTCATTTGCGAACGCAGCGATCGGTGTCCGCATCCGTCGAGCGATCGATTATTGACGAGAAGCGAGTGACAAAAGCAGTTAATTGCGCGATTAAAATGTAATGCGTCGCAGAAGACGAGTTCCCGTGCCGCAACGCCGCTGCAACTGTTTTCGCCCGTAATTGCAGGCAAACGAAAGCGGAGCCGATTGCTGAGGCCGTTTGCATTCGGTGTTCGCAGCGAGCGTTAAGGCTGTGGAAAAGATGGAACGTGAGGCAGAGTATCGATTCGCGAACACTTCTCCTTTATTCACTGTCTGCGAGCGAAGATTAGCGAAGTGCAGGCAAAGCGACCCTATATCAGCAGCGAACCGCTCGCAACGCAATTAATGCTCGCTTATTGTGAACAGTGCGATGCGAGTTCTAATTGTTTCGCTCTCACCGCTGCCACACTGCTCTTCTCTGCGCCCTTCGCTCGTCTCGCGCTCGCGTCCGAGTGGCCGTCGCTCGCCGCACCGCGCCTCGCTGTCGCGTTCGCAAATAAGCTCGCGCTAATAGAGAAATGATGGATTTTCAAAATTCTTTCTGATCGCAGTGTTCAAAGCATTTTCGCCGTTCAAAAGATCGCTGTTCAGAGAATAGCCGCGAGAAAGAATGTATTACCCAAATTTCTACCATGGTGTCCGCCCCTACGATCCTGCCGTCTTGGGCTCGGGGAGGGAGAGGGGGGAGAACCCCCTCGACCTTTCCCTCAAGCCGTCGGTAGGCGACGGACCCGAGCACGAAAACTTTCGGATGCTTCTGGAGCAGGGCAAGCTGGCGGTGGCGGCCGCGGCCG
>NCKU01003110.1:0-16193 GCA_003675995.1 Dinothrombium tinctorium | reverse complement strand
TACAGCGGTTTATAAAAAGCAAATGTGAAAAGGCACGAAATGGAGATAAAAAGAGAACCGAGCGATATAGGGCTCACTTCAATTTATTCAGTTTCAAAGCGATTCGTTTTTACCTTTTTTAATTATCGATTTACTCGATTTTTTGTTGGCTTTAAAACGGTTTTCAAGTTTTAACCCTGAAATCATTTTTATAAAAAAAAGCTTTTGGAAGCGAGTATTTTGGTAAAAATTTTCTAAAAGTTAATGGTAGTGCATTTGATTCTAACTGAAGGGTAAAATTTTATTGGCCCGTAGCACTCCGTTCTCTTCAATAATCAAAAAGTATCGATATAAACGGAATAGAATCGCTGTAATACATCAAAATTGAGCAGATCAAAATAAAAAAAAAGAGAAATAAGAGGGACTTAAAAAATTTTTAATTTTTAAACGTAACTTGTTTTATTAAATTTATTCTACGCATTGAGAAAATGTGTAGATTCACATAGTGAGAAAGTGATAAAATTAATTTTCTAATTTTCGTCCAAATTTCATTTTTTTTTTTTGTTAAAAGATATCTCATAATCTAACCTTTTAGATGTGTAAAATCTGAATTTAATTAAATACAGAAGCAAAAATTTTCTCAAAAATTGTCCTAAAGAAAAGTGATTTTTCCTTTTTTTTTTCTTTGCTTCTTAAATTTTTCGAAAGGCCGACCATAAAATCGAGCTTCAAATTTTGGAAATAGATCAACAACAGACCAAAGAACTTAAGAGACAATCTTAGATCTTTGTACTTCTCATTGATTTCTAAAAAAATTGGAACAAATAAAAGAAAAATTCCCCGTGTTTTCGCACCTAGAAAGAGTGAAATGCTCAAGCCTTTAGGCATTTAATTTTAAGTAAAATTTATTCAATCAGATTCAACTTGAGACTTGAAAACTGATTACATTAATTCCACTTTTGTCACTCGATTAATTTTTAGATTAATCATTGAACTTAGCGAAAATTTTTAAACGCTCAACCAGAAGTCACATTTTACAAACATAATTTACATACGAGTCTATAAGCATAAATAAGAAGCAATTTATGCGTTGCTTGAAAACAATTCAAGAATGAGAATGCTCAGCCTTAATGAACAAAATCAGTTATACAGCAATTTGCATTTCAAAACGATATTTTAAAGAGAAAATAAAAGCTTCACTCTATGCTAAATTACACTCGTCAACTTATTGCGCCGTCTTTGTCATAATTTAAAAGAAAAAAAGTTTGAAAAGAATGATAAAAAGAAAAGGAAAGCGCCGTAAATAATCGTTTGATGCTTTTACTAAACGAACTCCCAAAATACAAAAACCAAAGGCGCAACGATTACATAAAATATGAGTGAAAATTGTAGATCGAGTGTAGCCAATAGAACATGTAAAGTTGGCATTATTCGAGACGAAAATTTTTTACAAATAAACTTTAAGTTTTGACGAATAAAATATTTGCCAAAAAATTGAATTTTATTGGCAATTAGTTAACCGAATTCTTTAGTTCAATTACAACGAATAAATGTTTCGATAATACAGCTTTCTGAACCCATATCACCTTTCCTCTTTCCAAAACTTTAGTTTGGATAAAATTAAAAAATCATTTTAATAAGTTTTTAGTTTAAGCGTTTTTTTCGAGCAAATAACATTTTTTGCTCAAAATCTTGTCATCAAAAGTTGGTGAAATAAAACAATCTTCCTTCCTGTAAAACTTTTAGCTGAAATAAGTATTTCGTCGACCGAAAATACCAACATTTGAAATTATAGCCGCCTGATATTTTCTTTGAGGAAAATACAACAAATAAATAACAATTAAATTTTGCTCAAACATTAAAACATGATTTTAACTCGGATCGATTATTCTATCAACTGTGTTACAAGTTTTATTTCAATTACAGATTAAATGCAGTACTTTCATAGTTGAATAAGAGCGTTCTTAGCTAAAAAATAAACATCGAAGTATTCATTGATTAAGGTCATTATTTAAAGGAATTCTAAAGCAGCAACACGCGAGTAAAGTAAGTTAAAACAAGAAAAAGAATTAAAACTTTTTTCTTGATATTTTAATGACTTAACTGGCTTTTTCTTGTCACTTTTATGTTGGCAAACTCTTTTATAATTCAAATGTGATTAAATATATAACAACAAAACCATTGATGTAATGTCATCAATAATTCTGCACTTGTTCTAAACATTAACTTTAACATCATCGGCCAAAATTCGTTTACGTTAATTTATTTTAGCAACGATACATAATTTATATCAAATTCTTAAGCTGGATGAAATTATCTAAAAAAAATTGGAACTGAAGGATAAATTTTTTCGATGAGCAAGAGCATTTAGCTTTAGAAAGTATATAATTTATTAAAGTTTTTCCTTAATCTTTTATCAAAAATAAAAGTTGTCAATGTATCGTAAATTAAAAAAGAAAAGAAAACAGGTAAACGTGTGCAGCAGGCAAAAATATATTTTTACAAGTTGATTATAAATTTAAATAAAAAAATTTGCAATGCAATTCGCTGTTATCTCGATAAATTGATGAAATCGAATTTCTATTGTTTTGAAGCCTTTCAAGCATTAAGAAGCTAAAATTATCTTCATAATTTTCTTTCATTTTCTTTTACAATTTTAAATCTTGTTTGCAGTATTTTCAAAATATCGAAAATCATTTCATTATTCTCATTATTTTCTAATAAATCTTGTGATTTTAAAACCTTTTCAAAAAGAGACAATATTCAATTTTCGAGAAATTGAAATAAATTATGAAAGTAAACGATTGTAAAGCTAATGAAGTTTTAAGCTCGTAAATTTGTCGAGACTAATTGCGATAATATTTAATTGTTTATTGCAAAAAGAACTTAAAATCTATAGATTCAAATCGTTTTCTTTCGACACGCTTTTTTATCTCATTAATTAGCACCAAAATGTTTGAATAAAACCAAGATTTTCCTCAATCAAAAGAAATGTTTTAATTTAATGCGCATTTGGTAGCTTTTTGTATAATTATAGCGCATTTGTCAGGTCAATCGGCCGCTGCTTGATCACTTTAACCTTAATGTCAATTTAACCGTTTGTTCATCAAATTTGCTTTACGACGAAGTTTATTATAAACTGTGCGGCCGTTATATGAAAAGTAAGAAAAAAAGTGAGTGAAACTAATTTTCTTAGTTTCATTTACAATTTACGAGAGAAGAGAAGGGAAGCAGGCAAAGAGTAAATGGCTGCGATAAGCGAAAAACGATGTCACTTTCAGTAAATTTTGAAATAATTCCAAGTCATACCGCCAATTAAGTTATTCAACATTTTGTATTTGCTGCGATTTGTGCCAATATTTTTGCTAAATATTCGTTTTTTAAAAATGCGTGTTTATAGTTGAAAACGTTAAATTTAACCTTTTGTAGATCATTTGCCCGATTATTAAAGTCATAAGTCATTACTTTTTCACGTTAATTGTCGATTTCATTAATCTCGAATGATTAAAGTTTTTTTTCTGTCGATAAATTTTTCATGTCTAAATATATCATTTCCATTTTTAAATTTTTGAGTTAAAAACAATGCATCTTAAGGTGACGAATGTTTTAGAAATTGCGAATTGTGCATTTCAAAGCGAAAATTGCTTCAGGAAAAAATTCTCAACATTCGAGTAACGGAAGTTTGCAGGAGAAACATTTAGCACTAAATATTTAATTTTATAATAATTTTCGCAAATTTGAACAATAACCCTTTATTTAAAAGGTAAATGTTAAATTTGGGAAACATAATGAGTTTGAGGAAAAAAGTTGAATGAAGAAAAAGCGTTGTTCACGATTTAATTTTTTCACAATTTTATACAGCAGTTGACAATTTAAAATTGCTTTATTTAAACAAAAGCTTGTGACGGTGTGAAGTTTTCATTTTTTTTAAATTGAATTTAAGAAGCGAAGCGGAAAAAAAGCGAAACACGGCCGAAAGGCAAGAAAGAGCAATCAGCACTATCATCATTATTTAATTATTAATATTATCGTTGCTCGCTACCTGTTCATTTGTCGTTGCGAAATCGTAGACCGACAATGAAATTATTATTTTTTGTGACCCTAATCTAAACATGAAGTGAATGAAAAAAGTGCTTGAACAACAAGCTCGAAGAAAAAAGTTTTGTTTTGAGAGAAAAAGAAAAAAATTTGTGAACTTCGCATGTTTGTCCCTATTTTCAATATCGGCAAAATAAAACTGATTCATAGCAAAGAATAGCTCACGCAAAAAGCTGTTTCTCCGTAATTCATGCGTTTTTATTACCGTCGGTTGCTCAATTTTATTCAATTTAGAAAATAAAGCGAGTAATTGGATTCAAATTTTTTGGTTTCACTATGAAAGTAATACTTGAATAACGTGAAATCGGTAAACGTTTAATTCTTTTGAAAAATGCAAAGCATCGAAATATAAAAAACTAATACATAAATGAATGGATGACTTTCATTTTCTTTTGTTACTAACAACAGAAATACAACAAAACAAAACAAAACAGAAGAAGGTACAAAACGAAAAAGAAAAACTCACTACTTCGGAACACATTGTTCTGTCGTACAACGCCGGCAGAAAAAAGTTTGTCTCTACGCAAAGCTTTGCTAGTGTTTTAAAAATTGCAGTTACAATTGTTATTACATTAAAAATCGACGTAAATAACTTTGTAATTGTGATTGAAAATTTCGATTGTAATTGCATTTTAATTACATTTCATAAATATGCTGAGAAAAGATCTGAGGTAAAAAGATTTCGACTTTATAAATGTATCATGCTTAAGTTGTCTAAAGACAATTAGATTTCGAAAAGTAATTGTAACTAATCACTCTAAAACTGTAGTTTGTACCACACCGAGCTTTGAACACAAAACAAGAAACTTTGTTGCTCGTAGTAGTAGATAAACCAAAAAAAGAAAAAATTTACGTCAAATATGCAATATTCCTCTACTTAACACGTTCGATTGTATTGATTTTTACACAAAAATTGATAAGCTAAGATTGCTATTTCAAATCCAAAATTCAAACTTTTTCATTATTGATGTAAACAAAGTTGGCATTTTGTGTTTCGATCAAAGCAGTAAAGCATCGATTTTTTACTTCTCGCGATACCTCTGCGATATTGAATGCATAAGCGTTTTTTATTTCGTGTAATTAATAATTAAAAAACACAAAGCAGTCGAAGCGATGTCGGCGATAATTGATTTCTCGATCGAAAAATCAATATGAAATGCAGATTGAGAATGAAACGAGAAACAGTGAGAGAAGTAAAGCAGTAACAATTTGAAAATGAGCTTCTAATCAATGGTTGCGATGCAATCGCAGCAAACGACTTTATTGCATGCATCAATATTGATACAAAACTTTTTAGTTTTAGTGTTCGATGCACACAATGATTTTTATACTTCCTTTGAAATATATCTCTATGAAGACGCAAACATCGAGCAAACGAGTAAATCTCGCCTCTGTTTTATAAATCTTTCAATTGATGAAAATTTAAAAACGTACGATCAATTGGTTTCGCTTTTCAAAGAGACACGCAACAATCGATTTGAAAGCAAAACATTTCGAGTTAATGATTTGCTTTTTGCGTTTTTTGCATAATTTGTGATAAAGTAAAATGATTTTCGAAGTGAAATAATTAGTTTGCACTTAAATGAAATCTTGAAACGAGCGAAATGTGCGAAGCATGCAAACAGCGAAAGGAAACTTGAGGTCTGAACGCGGCTGTGAGTGTGAACATTGCGAGGCGCACTTGGATTGCCGAATGCGAAACGGATGCGAGAACCAAATTTTAGCGCCCAAATTGCGTTCAAAATTCGGGCGCAAAGCGAAAGCGAGGCGAAGCCAATCGCATCGTTCGCTGTGATCGAATGTGGGCCATCCGTCGACACGACGATTGGCTGTCCACCGTTCGCGAATGGTTTATAGAGTAAACACGACGACATTTACGCATTGATTGACGAGAGTACGGCGAGCACTCGATTAGACACGACCGCCGTTCGCTGAGTTCAGTGCGAAACTGAATCGCGTTCTCGAATCGAGCGCAGAATAAAGCACTGCAATCGGTGTCCGCCGCATTTCGCGCACTTTAAAAGAAGCGACTAAAGGAAGAAACGTTTTCCTCTCCTCTCCACAAATGAAGTGAGTTGTACTCGTTTACCGCTCGCGTCGTATTCACTTCGCTTTCGGCCGTAATTCACCGGTAATCGATTCGCTTTCGAAACCGAAAGCGAGATCACCGCTGAGCAGTGACCCGTGCGTGTGTGCGTTGTGTTTGTATGCGGTTTGTGTGCTGTGTTAAAGAGAGAAGCAGTGAAAGCGTTCGCATCTCTCGCTCAATGCATACTACTCATTGGAGAGAGATGTGTGATCGCAACGCACAACCATCGCTTGACTCGACGACGACGTTTTAATCGAAAGGTGTGTCTTTTTTCGCACACTTCATTTTTGCATTTTTGCAGATTGATAACACTATGAAATTGGCTTCACACTGAATCTGGTCGACCGACGCTCTATTTGGACTCTGCTTTCACTACTTTTGTGTTGCAATTTGCATAAATTGGTGACGGGAGCACTCGGCGGCGAAAGGTGAACACGGTGCACATACCATGATTCAAGTGATAAAAAATCTGATGGACGGTTACGCGGCCGCAATGGCTAACGGGGATCCGCGACTGGCCGACTGGCCGCTTATGAAGAGCCCGCTGCCAGTGATTACCATTTGCTGTTCTTACGTTTACTTTGTCAAATACTTGGGCCCGCAGTTGATGAAGAACCGTCAGCCGGTGGACATTCGATATTTAATGATCTTCTACAACTTCATTATGGTGCTCATAAGTGCTCTGCTCGTTTACGTGTTCGCCATCAAAGCCTGGTTCAATGGATACAGTTTCAAATGTCAACCCGTCGATTACACACCGCACGGCGATGCATTGCTCATCGCTCAGGCTTCGTACTTTTATTTCATTGTCAAATTTCTCGAATTTTTTGACACAATATTCTTCGTGTTGCGAAAGAAATTCTCGCACGTGTCCACCCTTCACGTCATTCATCACGGATTAATGCCTTTCAGTGTTTGGTGGGGCCTTAAATTCGTTCCTGGTCAGTGTTTTCTTTAAGCTTCTGTCTATTCAGTATCTCCTCCTTCGCACTGCTTTATGCATACTTTTCTTTTTACCCAACAGGAGGTCACGCAACGTTCTTCGGTTTCATCAACAGTTTCGTACACGTAATTATGTACACATATTATGGACTTGCTGCGATTGGCCCACATATGAACAAGTATCTATGGTGGAAACGTTATTTGACCGTCATTCAAATGATTCAATTTATATTTATATTTGTTCATTCCTTCCAATTACTGTTTCGCGATTGCAATTTTCCGAAAATATTCGGCCTTTGGATCAGTGCACACGGTGTGCTATTCTGGTTTCTCTTCTCGCATTTCTATCGCAACACGTATTTAAAAAATACTCGCCATAACAAAAGTATATTCGCGGTTTGCTCTCCGAACGAGAGTTTAATCAAAGACATGAACAACGTGTCCTCGTCGTCGTCGAAGACAACAACGACAACAAGCGACAAAACAAATAAATCAACAACGAATAATTCTTCATCAAAATACAGCGAAAACAATAATCTATTCACAAAGCAAATGAATGGATGCAAAGTCAATTACGACAAGAAAGCCATTTAACACTATTAACACTAACCATTAACATTTTTCGTATTGTTTACAATTAAACTAACTTTTTATTAGTAATTAAAATCACCGAATCACTAAATTTGCCAACTTTTTTAAACGAAAATGTTGTTTTTTTTAAGTTAAGTTTAGTTTGATATCCCAGTATTGCAGTAAATAAATTGGCAAAAACTTTTCGATCCCAAAACGCGAGCGTCGATGGTCTACGTAAGTTAACAAGTTTTTTTACTGTGTTCAACAAAGTTAAACAAATGGCTTTTTTAAATTGAAAAAAGTTTGCAGTTTGAAAATAAAAAATTACAACATCTAAAAAGTTAATATTAATTTAAATAATGCGAATTGAAAATTTTGATGGAACACAAAATCAGCGAAAGTGCGCAAAATAAAAATAAATATTGAAACACAAATACTTTGCCTGATATTTCGAAATATTTTAAATGGAAAATCGAAGCCAATGTAAAAGTCTAATTGTACGATTCTTGTTGAAATATATGATCAATGCCTGGTAGGCAAACATTGCAACATAAAAGTATGCACGTGATCAATAAGAGTTTTCATTTCGATTCACTTCAGTTTTACGGTCATTTATTTTTTCATTTTCCCCACCCCATAAAGATAAGTTATTCGCGACAAGCACTTCACAAAAATCATTGTATTCGCATACTTCCAACTCTGAACATTGATCACTTCGTTTGTCAGCTTGTTCAGCCTTCTTTCACAATAATTATTCGCTTTTTGATTAGATTGTAGGTATGTTGGCTATAGATTACTTTGTTCGAAAACTTAATGGTTATCACTTCAAGAGAGGCGAAATTTTGATCGCTGATATATAATTGAATTGTTTGGTTTCAGAGTTTCATTCACTCTCTGCAATGTCTCATCAATCTAACTGCTGAAGGAATTTCTTTTCGCTCTAACCACAATCAACTTTTTTTGACAAATAGCATTGAGTTTACTTTAATCCAAATAGATTGAAGTGGTTATGTCATCGATTATTGTAAAGGCGAAATAACATAATTTACTCTCTCTCTCTCATTCTTTCTCTATTCTCTCTTTTTCTCTCTCTCGTAAATTCCTTTAGAGTTGCACAATAAATCCCGCCATTGGAGGCAATTATTCTTTGAAACTATTTTTTGAATATTTAATTTTTAGTTTTAAAATATTTTCGTGAATTCAATGCCAGCTTTTCAGCGAATAACTCGCGTTTTATATTTTGCGTGTTAATCAATGAAAATTGAATGTAGTGAAAGAGATGCACCGTACTCAATAAGCGAGTAAACACCTTGACACCAATTGCTTTTTTCGAGATCAGTGGCTATTTTTAAAGGCCTCAATAGCCGTAACTGCGAGCTATAAAGAAAGTCGAAAATACCTTTAATCATTGACATTGTTTAATTATTAATGAAAAACGAGATGTAAACGCAAACATCAGATTAGAAAAGTGAATTATTATCTCTGCTTCGGAAATGCCAAATGCTTGTTCACACAGAAAATCGATTTTATACGTGCTTGCCTTGTCTGCAGTTCAGCCACCGATTTCACTTTCTTTTTTTCTCAATTAAATGTATTACATTTTCGCTTTTGATATCGAACACGAACTTCATTGCGCACAAAAACAATGTTCATTACCTGTAATTGCGAAAACAATGCTATACTTCTTAACAGTGTTGGAAAATACAATTTCAACAAACGATTCCACATTTATCGTTCTTTGTTTTTACATATCTTAATTTAAGCGCCATTAATTAGAATATCGTTAACCTATCTTCGATTTTCTTCTATATTACTTCAATTTTAAGATTCATTTTCTTATCTCAAGCATTTATTTTGGTTTTTTTAACTCTCGCTTTTAATAAAAAAAATTGACTTCGTGAAATTTCTAGTTGTAGTAGACAACATTTTCCATATAATTACAAAAAACCAGACAGTAGAAGAAGACTGTGATCCATTTCTCACTTTTTTTTATTGCCCTTCTGAACGCTTTTCAGTTTTTTTTTCTTTCAAATTTTAAAATGCGACCCTTAAGAAAAATAAACCGAAAGATCCTTGTGTTATATATGTATCACTAATTACAACCAGAATGCACTTTGGCAACGGTTTTTCCTAATATTTCTTATCTGATTGCAAGAATAACAATGTTATTTTAAAGTGTTTCTAAAATTTTCTCTTTTATTTTAAAACACTCTTAGTAGATTCAAGGCATGTTATCTCATTATTCAATTAATTTAATGCACCACGATGAGCATAGATTTCAAATTGATTCATTGGATTTCCATATTTTTATAGTTCTATTATAAACTCTAAATTTTTTTACTGTTAAATTCGATTTTCTGATACTTTTTAAGTTTGTCATTTTAGTCTTAAATCTACTTAAAGTATAAAAAATTTATTTTCTTAGATTCTTCTTTCCAATCATTGAAATATTTAGTTAATTTCTATAAATTCAAATGGTTGATTAATTTTGTAGTTTAACATTGATATCAAAGTTCCCCTTTTAAATTTAATTTGAAATTAAACTAATTTTTATATCGAAAAAATTTTCAGACAATTAAAAAACACTCGTCGTCAACCAGACAAAAAGAAGTTTAAAAGTAAGACATAGTAAAATACATGTGGTGAATATGCGGGAATCAACCCGAAAACGAGTTTGTTTATACACCTTTTGAATATAAACTAGGCGTTAGTAGAAGCGACGTTAGCGGCCAAGCACGAGAGTGTTTCGCAATCGAATATGCATGTAAATTCAGTATAGGGGAGAAAATTGAGTAAATGTTATTCGATTTTTTTATTAATGTATTCGATGAAAGCGCGTCAATTTTTACACGTTTCGCAATTTTTACATGTTTCTGGATAAGCCCTTTTGTGATGAAAGTATTCAATTGATAACTTGCCAAATTTTCTCTCTATTCACGTTATTTATCCGGATATGATAAAACATAATTGATTATTAAAGTATAGAGGTTCGCAAGCGACATATTAAATCAAAATGTGACGAAAAGATTTTTGAAAAATTTGCAAAAATTTAAACAGACGCTTAATATTTGATATTGAATTGCATTTATTTTTAAATTCTTTTTTCAAGCAAAAGTAATTCTTGCTTCAAGTGAAATTTTTATTTTTTTTTTCAAATGATTCGACCTTTTTAAATATTGTATTAAGAGTGTTTAAATCAGAATAGAGAGGTTAAAACGTGATATTGTCTTTTGATTAATGATAACCTAATGAACTTTAACTCGAGAGAAAAATTCAAAAGTTTATGGAAATAATTCCACTTTTTAATAAAATTTCACATAAGTCACAAAATTTGAATAGAATTTAAAAAATTACAGTTTTAAACAGGAAAACTCACGATTTATAGATCGCAATATCTAAATTATAATTTTTCGTGATAAAAAAGTAAATAATTGACAGTCCCGACACTCAAAAGCAAAAGCTTATTAATGCTTATCCCCATTAGTAGATAAATGGAAATTAATTCTGGTGTAATTTAACTAATAAAAAGTGACATAAGTAAACATTTGACATTCGCTTTACTTTGAAACTTTTGAGTTCTCACAAATTTAAAATAATTTTAGAATAATGAGGCTTAAAAGATCCAAAAAATGTTTCAAGTCACTTAAAACTTACTTTGCTGCAAAGCAATTGTTTGAAAGATTTTTGGACACGAGTGAACATTAATCATAAATTAATATAGCGAATCCAACTAAATAAGCCTGCCATTTCCGTACTCGAGTAACTCATTCTAACTCGGTTCGAATATTAAATAGTTGTGAATTAATTAAGTTACTGCGATTTACTTTTTATCGAAAATTGTTTCAACTTTGGTTTCCAAAATTGCGACTTTTCACTTGACGCGAAAAAGTAGAAGTAGCGCCCTCTTTCGAAGAGAAAGAAAATGAGAGTCACGTGAGAAACACATTAGTTTCGGAAATATGGATGAAAGCGAAAAGAATTCGAATTCAAAATGGATTTTAGAGTCGCAAAACGAGAAGAAAAAAGTACGCTCTCAGTTTCGCCTCCACTCAACTTAGCTTCTGTTCACTTTCAGGGCAATGATTACTTTAAGAAAGGACTTTACAAAGAGGCGATCGATTGCTACACGAATGCGATCACTTTCGATGATAGCAGTGAACTGCTGTTTGGAAATCGAGCGCAATGTTATCTCAATTTAAACATGTATTTACACTTAAGTTGTTTCGCACTCTTCAATCTGCTTTCCTCTTCTAACAGGCCATTGGAAGCTGAACGCGATTGTTGTCAAGCCTTGTCTAAAAATCCTGTTTTTGTGAAAGCTTTGTATCGAAGAGGCATCGCTCGTAAACAGTTGCACAGATACAATCAAGCGTTGAATGATTTCGAACATGTTTTGAAATTAGACTCAAATAATAAGCAAGCAAAAAGTGAAATTGAAGCCATCAAAAGATTACTGCAGTCGTCTGTGAATATTGAAATAAAACCTATTTCAAAATCATCGGCTTTCCGCTCAAAGCAGCCATTAATAAATGTTCCTATTGAAGAAGTTGATATGAAAAAGTTCCCGATAGCATTGCCTAATAATATGCCAACAACTAGTTATCAGTTTTATCGTGATTGGAAGGAACTCAGGGGAGAAAATATTGATTTAAAGTTGCAGTATCTTTTAAATATCGGTGCCATTAATTTGTCGAAAATTTTTTCAAATTCAATTGAACCTGAAATGTTTTGTGAAATATTGCCTATTCTTGAGCAATGTAATGACAATTATTTTGTGTACACGCTTTTATCAAATTTCACTAAAATATCGCGTTTTGGTAGTTTAGTTTTATTTTTACAAAAGCCTGACAAAGAAAGTAAGTATTATTTCATATCATGGTACAGTAAACCAATCTTTTTTGTTTCAGTTCTTAGGCGTATAATTTCAAAAATTTTAAAAAATGGTAATAATGTCGACGATTTGTTAGCTTGTTATCATCTCTGAGTTCATACATTTTCCTCAATAAAATTCGTTTGGTTAACTTTTATCTCATTGTCCTTATTCTGTTCATATTGGCATAAAGTACACGGTTCATTTAGAGTAATTAATCCAAAATATGGTTTTCGCTCTTGAAAACTTTCACTTACTAGTGTTCTAAATTATATTTTAGCAATTTTAATTTTATTTCGTAGTTATTTTTTGTTTAAACTTGATGACTTTACAATGTCAAAACAATCATTTAAAGTAGTGAATGTTTCAAACTTGGTTCCTTTTTATTCAAGATACATAAATGTTAGCACACGACCAAAAGTGCTTTAAGTTTCTCTGCGCTTAGACCCCTTCTCCTATCGGTATCATATACGAAACTATCAGCCTAAAAGTAGTAACGGGTAGTAGTAAGAGGTCAAATGAGTTATTACGAGTTTCCTGTAAGGGACCAGTGGGTTAGGAACGGAACGATTTTTTCCATATCCCGTTTCTACTTATAAATGTGATTTTTTTAATAACGATATACATACATAAAAATATAAAAATATATAAAATTAATGAAACTTTTGATTTAACTGATTCAAATTGATAATATCACTTTCTCAATTTTAAAACTAAGACAACAAAGGACTCGCTGGTTTCGCGACATATCCCTCCAAAAACCCAAAACTCCTGTGATCCGAAAAATTTCTCTATTAAATGTTGCATACGTTATATTTGCGAGCCTGGAAGTGAGACTTGTCAATTTCGACAGTTCTTCCTGGCCCACCAATTTGTGAAGGGCGGTCATTATGCAGAACCACTGCAAGTTTGCTTAAGAAAAACTTTGCGAAACAAAAAGTACTAAACAAAAGTAACACAAAAGTTGCATTTGTTTTTTCTCTACTTTTGAAATGTTCTTCGACAAAAAAACTTAATTGATTTTCGTTGTTACTTTTCATTTGCTCTTTAGAATTGAGAAAGTTTCTTCAACATTTTCACTTCTGTATTGTCGCAGCAATTGCTAAATTCTATATCAACACCAGTCGAAATGAAATTTTTTTATTTTAATTTCGGCTATAAGTCTGAGAAAAAATATCAAACTTTAATATGCTTTGTGCATTTTTTCACTCTATTCAAATCAAATCTGATGACATGAGAAGTGAAATTTGATTTTATGTTGAATTGAATTGAAATTTATTCGCATAAACATTTTACGAGAATTGCATGCCTATACTAAAGCATTAAAAATGAAAACTATTATACCAATTTTTATAAATTTTTCAAGATTCACTAAAATTTTCATGATTAAAAAAATGAAAATTGATCATATTACCTTATGATGATGTTAGATAATTTAATTCCCTTTCTTAAAAATCGCTTTAATTAGTAAAATAAAATTAAGGTGGACTTTAACAGGAATTACATTGATTTAGAATAAGAATTTAAAAAGATTACATCGAATTAGCTTACGAACTCACTAATGCTTGTGTTTGTTTTAAATTGTTAGTCAGCACATTTCCGAAGAAAAGCAGTAAATATAGTTTCATGATAACTTTTGAACTCATTCCATGTTTGCATTTCACTTGAATGCACTTGCTTCAATATAATGATAAACTGCGAAACTTTAGTGGGAATTCGAGACGAATGTAATGGCATCTGAGTGCATGCTTATACCGGAAAATTGTTACAACCATTATTATTGCCAAATTTATTCACATGCAATTATTAAACGTAAGCGAAGTGTGTTGAAACCTTTGTTAAAAGCTACCTAATGATATGATGTCATGTACTGATCACACGATTCATTGTTGCACAAACTTAAATAATTCACATTTTCACATTACCTCAGGTAACAAGAGATGTACTTGGAAATTATGGTTATGCCTTTAAATTGAAGCCAAGTATCTGAATAAAAAGTAACTTTTTGACCGAAAAATCATTTCCGATTGCTGTTTTCAAATATGAGCAAACACGTTTTCGCTGCTACTTTGGTTATAAAACGCTATTTTTTAACATTTTTTTATGGTTTTCAGCAAAAGTCGAGGTTAAATTTTTGAAAAACGTAGAAATTCACTACGTAAATTGTACATTGCGATAAAATTCCTCTAAATTTGAAACAAAAAATTGGTACACATTAAAACCAGATAATGTAATTTTGCTTTTAAAATACAGTGAAACCTCTCTACAAAGGACACCAAAGGGCCCAAAAAATCTGACCGTTATAAAGAGGTGACCGTTGTAGAGAGNNTATCTTTAAATGAGTTAACTTAGGAGGGTATTTTATTTTAGTGTCCGTTAATGGAGGTGACCGCTCAAGAGAGGTGTCCGTCAAGGGAGGTTTTACTGTACAACTTTTTGCTTAGAATTTGCTTTGCTTACGAGGAAACTTCTTTTTGCGTCCGCTTCCGATCTCAATGAAATTTTATATGTAGATAGAGCTTCCTGTGTTTATTAAGAATTACCCTTATCATAGATGCCAATTTTGCTTTCTTTCTCACTTTCTCGTTTTTACCGTACTACCTACGAGTACCGTACTACTAGCGAGTTTTTTAATGACAGTCGATAAAATAGCAAAACTTTTAATGATTACCTTAAATGATTTTCTTTCTGACAATTTCACTAAATTTTCGTTGATGGATGTTACAAATGACATTCGATTTAACATTAGCATTACGATTTGCGCATCAACCGAAACTATTATTCTGAATTTCATTTTAAAAAAGAATTACTAAAATGTCTTTATTACATTGAAGTTTGCTTTTCTTCAAAGCTTAGAGGATTAAACAATGTAGAAATTAACTTGAAGGAAAAATTCACAAAACAAATGCAAGTATTTAAAAAAAACTCTCAAAGAAGCTTTGCAGACACGACTCAGGTTTTTTTTAAATAACTTTTCAATAATTTAAGAATAAATGAGAATCCTTGAATAATTACATTATGAAAATCAAATGCAAAATCTTTTAAATATTTGAAACCAAAAATTGTCGCGTATAATTTTCCCTATATATTTACAATTGTTAGCAATAATTGAATTTAAAATTTTAAAAAGATTTTTTTTTTTAATTTTAACTTTAACTTATTCATCGTTATTTCATTATTCATTCATAACTTATAAATTATAAGTTATA
Organism: Dinothrombium tinctorium; assembly: GCA_003675995.1. NCBI lineage: Eukaryota > Metazoa > Arthropoda > Arachnida > Trombidiformes > Trombidiidae > Dinothrombium > Dinothrombium tinctorium. Next base: position 433 of record NCKU01003110.1, on the reverse strand, counting down.
ATGTTTTATCTATTTTCTCTCCTTTCCAAAGAAAGTAAGACTTTTGCCGCGATTCGATATTTCAATCAGATCCCGTTTTAAACATTAAAGTTTCAAACAGAACTCGAAAGCGGAAATTTTGCCATTGTTAGTAATGGCTTTACATGAGTAAACATTAATTAAAATCAAATGATTATGTTTGTAAAAATTGTGAAACAATTTTTTTCTCTATTCACATTATTTGCATTTGTGTATTGAAAAGATCAAACTGTTTATGCAATTATTTCAACAAATATTATAAATTAAATTCATACAATAAAATTTATAATTTCTCTCATTAATAAATTAATTATTGCAAAACAAATCGTTAATGAGTTTATGTCAAGCAAGAAATTTGCGAATTTCTGTCTTTGTTAACTTCGTTTGAAATATGTAAAATTTTGTAACTTTAAAA
>NCKU01003109.1:0-16200 GCA_003675995.1 Dinothrombium tinctorium | reverse complement strand
GTACTTAAAGCTATGCGAAAATCAGTAATATTGTTGCATATTGCATTCCTGTGGAATTGATTATTAATAGCAGTAATAAAATTTCTTATTGATCATTACAACAATGTAAGTATTCATAATTGAATAAATAATCGAACCTTGGTCCTTTCGATTGTGATATAAAAGTAGTAATTTCAAATTTTTTTGAATGCTGCTAGTGTTTTAAGAAACAAATGATCAAAATATAGATTATCTTGTAGCTTATTTTGTGAAACTTAAAAAATCATTCATTTTCGAGTCATATCTAAACTTCAAACTTCAACTATAAATATCCAGAGAAAAAGAAAACAATATGAAATCTTCAGTATTAGCTATAAGATAAATGATCTTGAAAAACTTGTAAAATCAAAAACTCATGTTACTATAAAAACAACTCAAATAGCTTAACCATTTAACTCATGAATATGAATCGTTTCTTTCAAATTCGTTCTAATCTAAATATTGCATATAAAACATGTCCACACTGAGCTTGTACACTCAAGGAAAGAGAAAAGTTTACATTGTTAGGTAAAAGAAACGGTTAAAAAATGTATTTCTTTTACCCAACAATGTAAACTTTTCTCTTTCCTTGAGTGTACAAAGCATTATTGCGATCTCGCGAGTGCAGTGATGATAAATTCAAGATGAGCTCGATCGCAAACTTAACCTCACTTTTACTCTGTCATCGTTCGAGTTTTCGTTAAAAAGTATTTTTCTACACAAAAATTATCGATAAAAATGTGGTGCTCTCAAAAAATTTATTCCATTTTATGGGAAAACTAATGATTCATAATATTCCAAATAATCCATAGTGATTAAGCTCAAGTTTAATCTTTGCTCTCATTGGGATAATCAGTAAGGACGCAAAAAGTAATTTTTAAATAAGAGTGAAGAACATAGTAAACATAATAATATCTAGAAGCGCTAATCCATACTCTCAACGCATTTGCCTTTTAATTTTGTTTTTAATTATAGCAAATTTTAGTTTAACAGATGATTTAGCAGATAACAATTGATAAATGAATAATTTTTATTTTAGGAATTCAAAATGTTCGAGTTTTCTTTTTTATTGTTTCTAATGGAGCGAGTGAATTACGCCAGGGGCTAAATTACGTTGCGCTTTTTATTTTCATTTTAATATAGTTAACGTTGCTTTCGTCACCAATGGTTTAGTAATTAAAGGAGAACAAAACTTTTCAAATAAAACTAAACTTTGATATTGTGTGAGTTTTTTACTCACGAAGTTTGAAACGAAAATAAACAAACTCTTGAATGATCAGAGCAAACGAAAAAATAAACAAAATATCAAATATCAATCATAGACAACAAAAGAAAGTAATTGGTTTGAGTTTGGCTAAAACAAAAAGCAGAATTAAGAAAAATATCAATGTGTAAATAAAAGCTCTGTAAATAATCTTGGAGAATTTTTAAAACATTAAACGTTGAATTTGTAATGATATGAGTTAAAAATCACTTCGAGTAAAACTGGACATTTATATATAAGATAATGTAGAAAAGAGTTTCGATTTGCGAATGAAAGCGTACCGGATTAGCACGGTTCAAGTGTTAGAATCTGAGGACCGGCCAAAAAGAGTTTATTTTTGTGATTGGTATTTATCGTTTCGCGAAAGGGAAACAAATACGGAAATCTTATTCTCAGATAAAGCTTTGTTTATTATTATTATTTATTATTTTGAGATTTCAAAGTGTGTCTTGGTCTGCAAACATTTTGCAGAGTAAGAAAATGAAAAATTAAAAGTTAACCAAATCTTATAACTCCTGAATCTTACAACTTCCTAACAATTTTTATTAATTATATCGGTTTTAGTATATGGAAAACTTATGCTAGTAAAACATTCTGGCAAGAGCTTGGTGTTTAAAATCGATAAATGTTAAGTCTACTTTTAATGTGTTAAATATTGAAAGTTCTGAGTTGAGGCGAGATCTCATTTTGTGAGTTTATGATTAAAATTAAAATAAGTGAAGATCACAACTTTTGCAAAAATTAACCTCTATTATATCTTATCGTTTACGTTATTTTATAGCCTGGCAAACAATTTTGTGAAAGCACTGTTACTTAACGCTTAAAAGATTAAACTCTTTAAACAAATAAATGAGAAAATGTCATGTTTTAAATAAATTTTCCATGATACAAAAAATAATTATGAATATTTTTTCATATTTGACAAGTTTCTCGCTCGTGAAAGTCATAATTCGTTCTGATACGAAATTTAATTCAATTCAAAGTGCTGATCGCAAAAATGCGGGTCTCGAATGCTAATACGGCAATAATGCAGGTTTTTTAATCAATCGCCATCGAGAGAAGCTGCTCATCTATAAATTTAATGTGAACTAAGAACTGGATTGATTGTCTTGAATGATTTACTCAATTGCAGGGTAACACAAAGCAAATCAATAGCGTTACAAACTAATTCGGTATTTACCGAAATTGCCGATTTCTAGCATGATTGCCGAATTTACAGAAAAGCTTAATAAACTGATTAATAAAATGAAATTATATTTAAAGTTTAAATGTTCAATTTTCTAAAATAAAATTTAAGTGTTTCGGTAGTTCACCTTACCAGCCAATGCTGCTTATAAAAAGTTTGTATAAGATACAAAGAATCGAGAAACATTTTCTAACTAACTTTCTAATGCGTGTAACACGCTGTGGGGAGAAAAAGTTAAATGAAATAAAGTCCATTCAATCGTAGCTTTTCCATTCAAGTAATTTTTTATGATAATAAAAACTGAAAAAGCAAATCCACCACACAACTTTCAATGGTATATTAATGTTTTACAAGTTATCGTTGAGACAAGTATTTTTTCATCAGTTTATTGCTTATTACTTCTTGTTCTAATTATAACAAATATTTCATTATCCTAGTGGGTGTGGAAAATGTGGGCTTGACAACCGAGAGATAATTAAAAATAAAGACAATTGTGAAAGCCTATCTAATTATAAGAGAGTGGATTCAGGATAGTGAAAGTCATACAAACATATTTCATGAAATTGATAAAATCGTTTCTGCGTGGCGTGTCTGATTTCAATAAATATTACGATTTTACATTACAATGATTGAAACACGCGAGTGAATTTGAAAAAACCTATGGTTTTTGAATTTTCAATTCTTTACACTTTTTTTGAGGCAAAACCTTTCAGTTTTTTATTCTTTTTTATCAATTACAAATTAAAAATCAAACAAAACGTAATTTGTTTTGAAAAAGAATTATTTTGCTTGTTTAACATTACCAAAACTCATTTCAAATTAAAAATGTATAATTTTGTTTATGAATTAGTACGAAATGTACTACAAACGCATGCTTCAGCATTTTAACTAATTTTTTATTTGAGCGCCATAAATTAAACAACCAACACTCTCTTCCGATTTTTCCATCGATTAAAAAACTATCTTCAGTAAAATTTTTATTCTTGGCTTCATTGCAAAACTTTCTTTTCCATTGAAGTGAAGCGCAAGTAATTTTTAAACACATCAGCCATTTTTAACTGTGCTACTGCTAATCTTTTACTTTTTTTACTTGTATGAGAAACTGCTGCTTTTTAACGCTTTCAAAAAAATCACTAATCAACCAAACAGAGAGACAAGTTTCAAAGAATTTTAGAATTTCAAAGAGTTTTATCTGGTTTGCTCAAAAAGTACAAACATGGTCGAGATAAGTTGAAATTTATTAAAACTTTACTTGATAAACACGGAGATTTTTTGTTGTTTTTTTTGAAAAGTTACGCATGATAGAAGCGGTTAAGGAAAGCAAACTTAAATTTTTTATTATTAAAGAATCACAATTGTTTTATCTTTCAATTCAATTTTATGAACTTGTTTTTACAAGACAATAAGTAGCACTGAGAAAAGTCAATTGATGTTACATGTTCTTATATTAAAATGATTATTGCGCAGTTTAGCCTAATGCCTGAATTTATTACTAACCTAACGTTTTTAAATTGAAATAAATTTGATAGTGTCGAAGAAGAAAAATAATTCTACTACGAAAATAACAACTAGTTTATGTTGGTTTGTATTTTTCCAACTCAAGTTTACAATAAATTGATTTAGATCATGACTAAGCGATACGAAACGAGTAAAATAATAACGCTGATCTTGCTTACATTCGGAAATCGGTTTATATTTACATTTGCGAAGGAAATATGACAGAAACGCTTGGGAAAATCCCTCGATAGCTTTACATCAAAGTAATATGAGATTAGCGATATTAAAAACGTTCTTTGTCAAAAATCAGACATGGGAAATAATATCTGACAATTCCGAAAGAAAATGAACGACAGTATGAGTGAATAGATGATTGAAAATTAATTTCTATTGAACGCAGTTTAGCTAATCTTTGCCAATAAAAACTGCAGCTAAGGTTATATCAAGTTTTAATTTTGTGAATTTCCTTTCTAAACTGAACAGTGCTGGCCAAAAAAATGATTCACCTTGTTCATGCATTTAACATTGAAATAAACCAGTTTTAAAAGGCGAAAGATAAGTAGCATGTGGGCCACAACTGTACAAGTTTGAAATTTTTCATTGATTGCATTTGTTTCATCATTTTCATGTGAATTTGATTCACTTAAAATTATATGCATCTAAGATCGAAAAAGATGATAAAAGTTATGACTATTATTAAGCAAATTATGTATTGCTTGCGTAGAGAGCGTCAATTTTTGCTTAACTTTATGGATCTTTAATATCGAATTAACTTTTTACTATTAAGCTGGTTTATGGTAATGCCTGAAATTTTACATGAGCAAATTAACCCAAAGTAACCACAAATACAGCCTCATACGCGCACAGTAATCACAGTAATGCCTTTGTGATTTTTGTGAATCAAACTGAATCTTAATTGTACATAGTAGATAGCTATTAATTTGTACGATTTTCTAATAGAAAAAGAAAGATTTAAAATTTTTTAAAAATCACACAACAAACGATAAGATTGAATTAAACTTAGAAAATAATCAGAGCAGTAATTCACTCGAATATTTTGCAGAATCAATAATCTTGTGATCAATTAAAAAATAATAAAATAATATTACCGTTATGAGTATAAAGATCATTTTTGCCAGGTACATAAGCAGATCACAAAGTTTCATTTACTCAAAAATGTTACAAATAAAAAGCGCATAATTAGATTCGAAGCACAACACTTGTTCGACAGCTGTTATAGAACTTTTAAGAAATTAGAACTTTGGAACGCTCTATACCTGCAAGATTCGAATCGAAAAGTAGAAAGCAAGAGAAATCTTTTCAATTTTCAGAACAGAGATTAATATGAAATTTGAAAAAGTTTGATCCTCAAAGTGTCTTGTTAAGCCATTTTGAGCAAACACTTTATTAAACACGAACAAAGAAGGAAACAGACTGCAAAAAACTCACCCTTTTCACGTTCAAATTAAAAGTGAATCGATGGAATTGTTTTCGTGCAAATGAGAAGAATTGTGATTTCAATGCTAAATTTTTCGAATTAATGTTTACAAGTTATGCAATGCGAAAGTTTTTTTCAGCAGTTGCTCAAACAGTCCGCTTGCGTTGTTTCTTAACGTTTCACACCCTTTTTTCATCTATCGATCTATTTTCGTCTAACTTAATTCAAGTGATCTTCGCTAACATAAACATTCTAGAGTGACATTATTTCACTATTTTTGTTTAGTAACTGCGGGCTAAAACGTGATTAAGCAAAGCAAGAGCTCGATGATAATGAAAATTCACATCAAACTCAGATGAAAATCGTCTCGTTTCTTGTGCTTACGCGAAACGAGCTTTATATTCAGCAGCATAAATGCAAAACGGCCGATTAATTACAATTGTTATTAGCTTTGTAAATATGAAAAATAAAAAAGATCGCGAACAGATCGCAATTAATGAAGTGTTGATCCTGTAAATTGCTTTTTATGGCTCAATGAATGTGTGACGCTTGCATTCATTTAACGAGCGAATTCTGTGCTCTGCAATTAATGTATCGAACGTTTTTCTTATATTTTCAAACACATTTAAATTGAGTTTGCAATTCAAAACTGAATTTATTCATTACTCAATTTATAAATAAGAATCAATTTTTTCAAAACATCGATAAACAATACGAGAATGAAGTAACTAACCTCTCTAGTGAGTGCTGATGTCTCCGAATACAAACGCAAATCGAGACTTTAAATTGAATACGACCCTCCAATTAAAAAGAAATATTTCACAACAATTTCATAATTTAAACACGATCACCAATTCGATATTAAAATGATTGAAAATGATTTAATGATTGGAAGAAAACGGCGAACACGAAAGGCGGCAATTCGCTATACATGAAGAACGGAGCGAGCGATCGAAGAAAGTCGATTGAAACAATTTTCCACTGTTCATTAATTTTGAAAATATAAAAGAAAAGTAAAGTAAAGCGAAGTCGAGGCGTTTCACGAGCAACTCGACAAATCATTGAACGAATATTAATATTATCATTTGAGCGAAACAGTAGCGCGAAGTAATCACAGGCAGAAATCGTTTTCGCGAGCGATCAAAGCCCGAAATTCACTCACTCAATCCGATTTACTACATTTTTGTTCGCTTCTTCGCCCGATTTCGTCTATTTTCGTCTGCGAACAGAGTTTTTCTTTTTGACGAAATCATCGGGCGTTTATTGTTGCTGTGCTGTCAGCACAACACACAGAACAACGCACAGAGAAACAAACACGCTCAGTCGTTTCCTTTCAAAGTGAATTATATTTTACGTGTAAAACGATAAACTTCGATCGTTCGCCAAAGCGAAAACAACTTGTTGCATGGGCTCTTGTTACTGTCGATCAGCGAACTGTTATCGCTCTCGCGTCGTTCTCACAGTAACCAGAACCAGATTTTGTATTGAATGAGTGTAAGTTTCAAAATCTCGAGCAAAGTAGACACAAACGCACACATAGGTTAAACAAAAAAAAAATCGATCGCGTTCTCAAATTCAGATAATTACGTCTTCAGCCAAGCTTTTTTATTGAAAATCAAAGAATCATACATGCGGCGAATTCGTAAAAGTAAGCAATTGATGAGATGTGGAACGTGTTTCATGTTTATTAGATGAGCACTTTTATTTTCATTTGAATTTGTTTTCCAGTGCAATGAATCTAGAAAAGCAATGTTTTTAAAAAGAGTAGCTCTTGAATATGGTCAAGAAACAAAGCAGATAAAAATTCCGGAAAAAACTGTACAAATTCTGAAACAACATTGTTCCCACTTGTACGTGACGAATAAAACGCATCGTATAGCCGCTTACTAAAATGTGAGCACGTATATTCGAAATATGAATGGTTTCGGGAACCGAATGCACAAAGACCCAGTTAAGTCGTAAAAACGCATATTTTTGTACTTTGCGATTTCGAAACAAAACTTAATTTTTGAGACCATGCATTCCTGTTCACAATGATATATACAAACATTTTTTCCTGAGGGAGTAATATGTTACTAATTAAACATTATGCTCATGAATTTGGGATTAGTTTGGTTTACTTGTTCGTTGGCAAAATAGGCTATATTCTGTATAAAACAAATTTGCTATTTTTCAAATGTTTTTTGAATGAAGGCGATTTCGCTTATGATATTGATTGAAAAATAAATAATTAATTAGAAAACAAATACAATGAAAAACTATTAAATCAATTGAATCGATTTTTTTAATAACTCTGTCCCAGCAAGCAAACTTTTTTCAAATAAAATTTTAAATTTGTCTTTCGCTAGATGCGTTTTTCATTTAACCAGTTGCTTGATACAGAAATGTACAATTTGTTTCCGCTGCGTATATAAAATTAATAGTTTAGAAAACAATGAATAACAAATTGCAGGTTTTCTAATCTATATAAAAAAATGGTTATCAACACTAACGTTTTACGTTTCAATCATCAGCGAACGATGGATCAAAAGGTTGATAATGCGGTTCTGTCATATAACGATTATTATGATTGTAGTTAAAATCTCTGTCGAAATTTCGCGGCTGAAAATTGTATGGAAACTCGTGCTGCATTGGAGGTGGTGTTCGATGCCAACTCGCATGTTGTATTGGATTTGGAGGATTGAGTGGTCGGTATGGTAGTGGTGGATACTGATTAAATTGATAGTGAGATGGATGATTTATATGTGGAGATGAGTGAAAGTAAGGTTCATTAAAGTAATTTGTTTGGTGAATTTCCTGATTATTATTACTCACTGTTTGTAGTGGCGAATCAATTACAGGCTTTCTAAAACGGCAAGATTCACTCACCGATCCAGGCATCTCCCCCCCACATGAATTGGTTTCAGTTGGCTGCATTTGAATGTAGTTATCTGATATTGTTTGATGACTGCAGTCCACTGGAGTGTTAGATGTGGAACTGCAATTTTCGATTAATGCGCCAGATTCAACATTTGACATAACTTCTGAATTACATTCATTAGTAACATTATTTTCAGTGCATTCGTTGCTACTTTCCTCTTCATCACAATCATCTGTATCTTCCCAATTTGGAGTTGGCATATGCTCTACTTGTGTAGCTTTATTTAATTCGTTATGTTGTGCATTAAACTCATCATCTGACTCTCTATTGTGCAGACCTTCTTCGCCATTGTTATCCACAGCTTCTTCAAATACAACCTGTTGTCCAACATCTCGCATTTCATGTTTAGTGTAATATTCTCGAGGTTCATCATTATCGCCAAAATCAGAAGGAGAAGCAATGTCTTCTAACTCACGATGATGTGATTCGGTCAGGTCATCTGGCGATCGACTCAGATTATCATCTACATGTGCAGTCAAAAACTCATTGCTTGTTGATTTGTTTTCATTTTTATGTTCTTTTTCGTTTTGATTCTCGTTGCAAAATGAGCCAGGTGAAGCAATTTCATTGAGTTCGCCATCCGGCTGTTCATTTTCTGAACATTCACGGGCAGTTTCAGCATCTCTGAATTCACTTTCGTTGTTCTCAGGATCCGGAGAAGCAATTTCTTCCAATTCGTGAAAATGGACAGGACTCGATTCATTTTTATTTGCTTCAATACTTTCGCCACTTTCTTGTACTTCGTTTGGTGCATCAGGTTTAGATTGATTTTGCTCGAGTGTTTCGTCATTAAATTCAGGTTCGTTTTTCTTTCGACTTCTAAGCGATAATGTTCTCCGAGTTTGCACAACTTGTTTGTTCTTTTTATTTCGAGGCTTAGGAACAGTAGCTTCATTGATCTCCTGATTTAACGGTTGAGACTCTTTTGGATCATCTGGAGATGTCTTTTGTAATCTCGTTGTATGTTTTCTCTTCATACCTCGAGACTTACCAACACGTTTAGGTTTAACAATCTCATCATCAGGTGTCTCAGATTCTTCGACATCGTTTTCAATCATTGCCTCAACTTCGTCCAATATATATTCCAAAGCATATCGAACATCTTCTTCGCGCTCTAACTCTAATTTTTTAATGTAAGGATTTAAAAATTCTTCATCCAAAATGTCAATGTCAATTTTTATATCCTTGCAGATGGATAATAAAGTTGAAGTCTTGTTTTCGCCTTCCAATTTAATTGATTGGAAAATATCAGATTCGACAAATATTTCACTTAATGATGGTGTTTGAGGATCTAAAATACGATTATTTCTCAATTTTTTTGATTGATTTGCTATCATATTACGCTTTGTTCTTTTAATAATTGCTTTACTTCTTTGAAGCGCTTGTTTCTTTGCCAGCGTTCGATTTTGTTTTATGGCAGCTCTAATATTACGTCTCTGAACCGCATTTCTTTGTTGAATAACCGAATTCCTCGATAAACGAGAGGCAATCGGGCGTAGTCCTGATGCAATACTGACTTCTTTAAGCTCTGCTTTGGTTTTCGTACGCATAGGATAGGTATTGTCCAATGAGAGAAGTTTTTTCGAAAACGTCACCCTTTTTGGCTTATTTGATTTAGCCATCGATTTTGCATTCAATTCTTTCTTCAAGATTTCTATTTCTTTTTGCAGTTTTTCGAGCTTGTCCCTATCTTCCTTTTCCTTTTTCAATCTTTCTTCTTTTTCCTTCTTTAGTTTTTCTAATCTTTCTTCTTCCTCTTTCTTAAGATAACCATAATAACGAGCTTCTTCTTCTAAATTCCGGCCCATATCATCAAAGAAATGATATAATTTTTTAACAGACCAATTTTCAACAACAACTACTTCTGACCCAACTTTTTCAATATCGTTTATATCTGATTTACTTATTTTAATGTATTGTCCGCTGAAATATTTTCTGTAATAATAATTATCAACCAAAAATGAAGGATAATCAATGTTTGTATAACGTTTCCGAAATGATGCTGTTTCACGAATATCGAGTTTTCGTGAAGCAGGACATGGTTTACTATTCTTTCCTCTTTGAATGTTGATTTTGTTTGAAAAATTGCTTTCGTTTAAAGTTCGATTGGAGCTATTATCAGATCTTAATGTTCTTTCAGGCAATGGCAAAGGATCTTCGTAATCTTCATTGCGATTTGATTTGAATTTTGTTGATATATTTGACAATTTTTTAATTGTCGCCTCTTTAAAATCTTCAGTTTTAGGTTTTTTTGAAGCAGGACATGGCCTATTCCGAACCGGCATAAGCCTTTCTTCACTTTTCTCAGAGATTTCGACATCAGTCTCATCATCAGAAACTTTGTCGCCTTTTTTGGCCACTTTTTGTTGACGCCTTGACATTTGCCTTGTTTGTTTTGGTTCTTCCGGCTCTTTAACTTCGTACCTTAGTTTCTGCTTCTTTGAGGCAGGACAAGGTTTAAGGCGAAGCACCAATCGTGGTTCGTTCTTAATCAGAGGAGAGTGAGATAGTTCTGTCTCACTATCTGAATTTGTTGCCTTGTTTTTGTTTTTGAGTTGTTGTCCTGACATTCTTCTTGTTTGTCTTGGTTCTTTAACTTTATTCAGCTGCTTTTTCTTCGAAGCTGGACAAGGTTTAAGGTTAATTACTGGAGATTGTTCTTCAGTACTATCGTTAACTTCATCGATATCAGTCTCGCTTCCGGAATTAATTGAACTCCGAAGAGATTTCATACCAGATAACGAATTGTTGTGTAATGAAAATTGTTTTGTTTCTAATCTGAAAGATGTACTCTCATTTAAACTATTACCAGAATTTTTATTGCTTGTTTTATCTGCACTCTTTTGTTTCTTAATAGGACAATATCGTGATCTTCGCATTCGATTCTTCTTCTTTCTCGACTTCCCGCTTTTCGTTTTAACGCTTTCTTTTTCATCAACAACTGTGGAGCAATCAGAATATTGCTGCTCTTCTTCAGTGTCTTCATCTTCGTTATTAACAGGACTGAGATTTGAAATGTCCGTAGGTGAGTTAATGAATGACGCTTTTTTAATTCCTATACTGGAAGACGCCTGAACACTTGCAAACAATTTTTCAGCGCGGGTTAAACGCGTAGATGATGATGCATCACAAACTAATGGGGAGGATTGATACTGTTTGCGGTCGAGTGGCGAAAAGCCTGTTAAATCGGAAAACGAGGGACTAGTCGAAAACGAGAAACTTGTGTCAGAATTGATGCTCGCATCCAAATTGCGCTGAGTTGGAGAAGCGTCTGAAGAGTGTGACGGCGAAGACGACGGCGTTCGTTTTCGCTTCTTCAGCGGCATAGTGCTCTTCTGTTTTCGCGATCTCGTTTTGCGTTTGCTTTTCGAGTGAAAACCGTCATCGGACGAGTCGCTATCGTACAAACCATCTAATTGTGGGACACTCATTGCTACTTATAAATTAAAAGTTACACATAAAATGAACTATTACTGAATCGTAAGAAAGTCGCCATTCACTTTTGAATGGCTTTCAATTCAAAATTTAAATGCTTACTTTTGCTTCCTTCGCTAAGTGCAAGCAAAAAAACAAGTTATCCGTTCGTGGTGTTCCAATCGAAGAGTGATTGCTAGTGGTTGAAGCTGGTTTCACACTGCTTTCTCTGTAATTTCGTTAAATGAAAAACAAAACAAATGAAAACAATCGCTTTGCAAATTGCGAAACCGACTCACAGAAAGCAACCATTTTTAGTGAATTGCATGCGCACATCGCAAGATACCGCTTCTGTAGTTTTCGCAGATTCACTTTGCGAAAGCGAAACGCGCGCTTTCTTTTTCACACTTTTGCAGTTTGCATTGTTGTGCATTCTTCGGTCGGGCGTCGCTTATTTTTTAAAACCTCATATCTTTTGCGATGCCTATAGCAAAGCCTTTATAGTTTGAGTGTACGACGAGAGTAGCGTTACAGCGCACACTGTTTTCATTTGAGTTGGTTCATTAAATGCAAAAAACAACTGCTTTTCATATGTTTTTATTTAACTTTTGTTTGCTAGTTTCGAGTACAAACATTTAGCGAAAACTTTTGAGTAATTTGATGATTACAAAATTTTACTCAACAAATGCATCAAACTTGAATAAAAATTATTTAAAAACAAGTTAAGTTTCGAAATGTTAATTAAATTTTATTGATCGATGTACAAAAGCATCACTTAAAATTGAGTGTAAAAGTTAAATTCAAAGTTTAAATTGGTTCAAATAATGATAAAATTTATGAAACAAAAAAAGTGGCAAACATCTTATCAAGTTGCAAATAGTTTCTGTAAGTTTTGTAAAATTCACACAATAATAATTTTGAATTTACTTTTCTTACTTTCTTCCTTTACTTACTTTCGTTTCTTTACTTTTTTCTTTATTACAAAAAAATCTGACAAATCTGTTAGATAAACTTATTAAATTGGAATTTTTTTATTTATAAAATGACATTACCTTTAAAAACAAACTTAAAGTTGTAATAAAAACTTATTTAGAGAAAACAATAAGATTCGAGCTGGTCATAGGTGCATGTTTTTCGACAACACTTCTCTACGATGCCTTTAAAGTTAATTTGTACAGTTTGCTTTAAAAATTCGTGAGCTGAAATCATATTTAAAAGACGCATGAGTAAATAATTGAAAAAATGAACTTACAATCATGAAGCTTCCTATCAGTGCAAACAATAGAAAGGGTAGAAATCAATCTTTCTTGGCACCGTAGAAAACTTCCCCTTGCTGAATGAAGTTGAAGTGATACAAGCAGCAAGTTTATTGCAATAATTTTCAAAATCATTTCAAAAACTTCAAATAATATTTTAAATGCGGTAATATTTGAGCTTTTTCTCTTATTTATACTTATTATTAGAGTTTTGCGAAAACAACTTCATTTATTTACGCAAGTTTAGGTGATTAAAGATCGATCGATTTTCTTTCACAAACGAATCAATGATATCCATTTACGAAAAAAAAAGTTAGTTTTGATACGAAATTTAATCTCTCTTAAGCAATTCGCTCGACACACAGGAGATTTTTATTCGATTCTTAATAGCGCTTCTTTGAAATTTTATCACTTGTGGTGCTATCACATGTGGGAACCATTCGTCGCCTGAAAAACGAATTGTACACAAGTGATAAGTGATGTAATTTCACCTACAAAGTTTTGAAGTGCTTTAAAACTCGCAAACACTTTACAAATCATATCAATAATAAACAATTTTTTATTTACTGAAAAGACGGAAAGAACAACGACAAATGAGAGATGGCTTTTATCACGAATTGTCGGATAAAAATCCCACCTTTATTAACATAAAGCCATCTACAAATTTCTTTAATTCTTATTATGAAACTAGCAGATAGTTGTAGTATATAAGAAAATTTTTGTCACAAAACGTAAATTCTCGCATTGACAATTTAAAAACAAATGATTTGAACTTATTTCGAACACATATTTTATCTCTCTATAAAGATTCTCTCTAAATTCTAATTCTGAGAGTTCGCCTTGTCAACACCTTAAGATTTAGAAAGTCGCTTATTTTTAAATTTATTTGCAAAAATTATTTTCTTTTTAAACTATTTTATGATTTTTATAGGAATTATCTCGACATTTAAATATTTTGTATTTTGAAATTTAATTAAACTAATAGTCTATTCAACAAAAAATTAATAAAAAATTAACTTTTCGAACCAAATTTCTTTAAACTTTTTCGATTTATTTTTACTCAAAATTGACTTTGAGTGGTTTTTGATAAAATAAACAATTTTTCGAGGTTTAGTATTGCGAAATGTAAAAAATCTGATATTTTAAAGAACTCCATTCTTATTTGATGCTAAAGTCTAAATATCAAGTTGTTTAAAACATACGATCTAAACGTTTAAATAATGTATTAGAAATCGGAAATGCTTCATTTAAGAGAAGTTCTTCGCCTAAAATGATTTACAAACTTATTGCAATTAATTTACTTTTTGCTCTATTTTCGGTTCCTACTGAATGTAGAGATATTAGGGCTTGCGGACAAAAGTTAGCCAAAATTATAAAGCTTGTTTGTTCTCCCTCTTCAAATCCTGTTATAACTGTCGACGAAAAGACTTCAGGTATTTAATTTTTTATAAATTAATTTCAAATTTAAAATAGATTAATTAAACGATTTTTTATTTATTTTTTTTATTATAGAAGAGACTTCTAATAATCGTGAAAGCAGTTTAGTGAGCGAATGTTGTATAAAGGAATGCACTATGAAAACTTTGAGGGCTTATTGTTTGAATTAGTAATCAAACAAGTGCACTTTTTATTTTTCACAATTTTTAATTCATTATTAATTAATAAATAAAGAACTTTAAATTTTTGCATGTTTTGTAAAAAAGTAAATTCGAAATTATTGCTGGGCGAATTTACAAAACTTACAGAAAGTATTTGCAACTCAATAAGATGTCTGCCACTTTTTTGTGTTTTCATAAATTTTATTATTCTTTGAAGCGATTTAAACTTTGAATTCAACTTTTATACGCAACTTAAAGTGATGCTTTTGTACATCGATCAATAAAATGCAATTAACATTTCGAAACTTTTCTTGTTTTTAGATAATTTGTACTGAGTCTTACTTTCGAGTTGTCCAAAAAATTTTCATTAATAACTTCTTAATTTAAAACTTAAACAAATCAATATTTCAAGATTAGGAAATTTTAATTTCCCTAAACCCATTTAAATTTTCATTTTTTAAAATTTCTACTCTATTAACCCTAAATAGAATTTACCCAAGAAAGCATGTTTTCCGCATATTATGAAGATTTTTAAACGGAATGCACTTGATCAAGGGTTGATTGATATTTATAAGCTTTTATCAGACCGAATCCACCCATATTCAATGTTGATTTTTAGTTATATTGAAAGATAAAAGATTAGCGCAATCAACCACCCCCTAAGGACTGCCAAATTTACAACAAATTTTCGATAACATTCGTTTTCGATAACAATTTCGATAGACTCTTTCTCCAAAAATTTTTGATTTTTTTTGACCTATGTAGTCATTAAAATCATGCTCTGATAGACGTTTTTGTAGGTTTTTATAAGGCTTGGGTCGTGATTTTTGCCGTTTAAATGCGACTCATTGTTTTTACTTTAAATAATATTCATCTCAGTGATTTATTTGATGGCTCAAAGAAAATGAATGAATTTTTTGTTTCTTCGAATTTTAGTGTCACGAAATTCACAGAGGGCCTAATTCTTTAAAATTTTATCGATATTTTTACATTTTGCAAGATTTAACGTTCTTTCTTTCGTTTTCACCAGGGCAAACAGTCAAAACATTTAATTCATTTCATCTTTTAGCTCATAAATTCTTTTTTTCTTTCAAAAATACGCGTGTTTGCGAAAAATAGTATCTTTGACCAAGTAAATCGATTTGTTTGTTTTTATTTGTTAAATAAATGAGATGCGAACAAATCGAATTTAAGAATCCACCGGTATGCCGACTATTGTAAGGAAATAAGGTAAATGAAAAAGCGAGAGGAAATGCTGTAAATAATTTTTAAAATTCGGTTAACAACAAAATTTTAACTTTTTCAAATCTTAAGAATAGCGAACATGAAAACACTTAAATGTTAAATTCTTTTTTATCACTTTGCTCTGCCACTTTGATTTGTTCTTCTCAAGTGTTTTATACGTAGTTACTAGGGACTATTGTGATCTTTGTGCCTTACACTTCTTAAAAAGAGAAAAATGAAAAATTGAAACCTTTTGTTTTATAAAAAGAATCTATAGATTTTTAAATAGGAAAAGATTGTAAATATATGGTAAATGATGTTTTTTCAAGAATCAAAATGAAGCGATTGTTTCGTACCATAGCTTGAAATTTTAACAAACAGCATT
>NCKU01003108.1:0-16208 GCA_003675995.1 Dinothrombium tinctorium | reverse complement strand
TTGCTTTGCTTTTATTCCTTCTTCCAACGTTTACCAATTGCTCGTTTGAAAGTGCGTATATTTTTTGCTCACTGTACATAGCCGAATTTGGATAGGTTTGAAATGAAAAGTTTAGCTTCACGATTTCATCATTAATCCTGATTAGTTCATTTTAAGTAAACAATAATTTTTTAATAGTTTAAGAAATTTACAGCGTTTTAAATTTACATCTCACAATTTGATGAAAGCCATTCACTTTTTTTTTGCAAAAATACTTTCATCCAGCGCTTCGGTGTAAACAATCTTGGCAAGCAAACTTTTTGCAGCATTATTTTACCATCATTTTAAATTCTAAGTGTAGCGGCCACATTAGTTGTGTGAAAAACTAAAAATATTTTGAGTAAAAAATAGTAATGAAAATTAAAATATTTGGTCAGTTAGGTGTTAATTGCGCTCATCTTCGTAACCAAAATTATGGTCAAACAGCAGCAACCGTATGAATGATCGTCAAAATAACATAGGAGACAATAGCTGTAAATGTTCAGCTATATGAAAAATGGAAATGCATTTTTTCATTTATAATGAGTCAATTTATAATAAAATTAATTTTGACACTAATGAAAAAGTAAATAAAGAGTAAAAATAAGAAAAATTACTCTGATAGCGTAGAAATTATATATTATAACTAAAAGTATGAAAAGTGGTGTGTTTTTAAAAATCTTTGTGAAAAAATTAGTGGGGGACTAAATTTTGAAATTTATGTTAAGCTTTATATCACATTCATCAGACCAATTCTCGAATATTCTAATTGTGCCTTGTTTATTCTGATTTGTAATTGAAAAATATTGAAAGATGCCAAAAGAATACTTAAATATGCTTATTTCAAATGCAACAAATCGTATATTTCATACGAAGAAACTCTTAAACAATTGAAATTTCAATCGCTTGAAATTCGTGAGAAAATAAGTCTTATGAAACTTTTACAAAAAATTACTAATAAACGACAATAATTTTTTAAAATTTATGACTATTACAGAGACAAGAGTTGGTTATTTGATAAATATACATCGTACGAGAATAAAATTGAATGATAAAAATACTTTAATTAATTACATCAAAATTTTTAGTATTTGCCAAGAGATATAAGATCATGTGCGTATTATGTATTATGTATAAGATAAGTATTTAATTCATATTTTTTAACCTTTGTGAAAATTCATTCATTTGTAATTAACTAAGGAATGCAACTTGTTATGCATTCCATTTTTTAAAAATTAATTCAAAATCAAAGTTACAAATTTTTATCTCTTCATCACCAGCTCACAGGCCATTAAATTGGTATACGTTTGGAAAAATCCAAGAGTGTGAATAAAGATTTGTTTTTATATTTAAATAAACAAGTTCATCATTTTAAGATTAATTTTTTTATCTTGATTCGACTTTTAGAAGAATTTTGTTTTTAATGAACAACATAACTTATCATCGATTCTTGAGCTGCAAGTTAAATATTTGACGAGATAATGCAGATGTTTGCACACTCGAAACTTTTTTCAATTTAAATCGAATTATACCAAATTTCGCATAAAGAAAGGCACATTATGTGTAAATTCTAAGTGTTGCAATCTGAACAGTGAATGTAAAAAATCAATTAAATAAAAATTTTCCTTTAAAATCACATAAGATTCATTAAAATTTTCGTAATTATTATATTGCTAAGAAAACTTTTAAGTGCAATCTTGAAACACTTTCTAGGCGTAATCATTAAAGTTTACCTATTTAGCCAAACTGATGCATTAGATTTAGAAAGAGTAAGTCAATAAATATTCATAGTATTTTTAGAAAAATAAACGATAAGCAATAGTGAGAAATTAAATTCAGAACTGCTACCAAAACATTGTGTAAGCCGTAAAGCTTTTCTATTCAATTGGAGTAACTATTGTCATTGTTTAAGATAAGAAATTGAATATAATTTATAATTTATTATAAAAGGCTGACAATAATACACATGCGAGATACACTCTTTCATTATTATTATTATTTTTATTATAATTAATAAATTCATCCAAATATATTTTATTCAAATCAATTAGTTTTCAGCTATCTAATTTTAAAAATTTCATCAACTTTTTTATTTTTTATAAATTAATATTATCATCTCGAAGTGATATTGAACTCTTTAAAAAGCATCTCCCGCCAAGAATAACAAGTTGTAATCTTTTATATGTTAAGATTTTCTAAAAGTGTATAAGATAAAAAACATAATTGAATGCGCAGTGCGACTAGAAAAAAAAGATTAAAAAATTCCACTCAAAAAGATCAGTTGGTTTTGTTGAAAATAAAAAAAAAATTAAATCCATTATGAAGATAAGCTAAAGCTCTTCCTTTGTTTTTTGCAAAACAAAGATCGTGCTCACATTTTCTATAAAAAATTTTCTATATTTTTACAGCCAGATGGATGAATGACTAATTGCGGAAGTGCGATCAATTATGTTTACAACAAATATGAAGCAAATGATAAACTTTTCTATTATTTTATCTAATGCCTTATCTTATCCATTGCTTTGTAAAAATCCTTTTAAAGCTAACGAGTTAAGTGGTTTAAAATAAGGTTTAAAAGCCGAAATCCTAGGTGAGAGTGAGACAGTTGCCGAAATGTTTCTTGAAGTTATTCTTATAATTTTAATTATTCTTGTTTTCATTCAATACAGAAAGGATGTGTCATCACCTCCCGGACCGATTGGCTTACCCATTCTTGGCTACTATCCTTTTCTCGGCTCGAATCCGGTCGTTAAAATTATGGAGTTGTCGGATACTTTCAACAAAATCCTTAAAATTAACTTGTTGGGAAAAAAGTTCTACATTCTCAACAGTATGGACACAATAAAAGAAGTGTTTGTCACTCAAACTGACATTGCTTATGGTAAGCCAATTGGTGAGTTCAATGTCTACGCTTTTGTCTTCAGTGAAGATAATATTATGTCGGCGGAAGGCGAAAAATGGAAAAATCTTTCAAAATTTTTTCTTTCGAAACTTTCCGGACTGGGAATGGGAAAAACGCATTTCGAGTCAAAAATGCACGATTTGTGTGAAATTGTTATTGCAAAAATCAAAGAAACAAATGGAAAAGCTTATGATTTTAGAGATATTCTCATTAATTTTCCGTCTAATGTTCTCAGTATGCTTCTGTTTAACAAATTTTTCGAATTCGACGATCCTGATTACATAAAACTGCGTCAAAACTCGAATCGCTTTTTTCAAGAAATACCAGATTTAGATGGTTACTACTTTGGTTTTGTATTTTATTTACTTACCTTAATAAGAGGGCGTTTAAAAACTTTGGTAAAAATAAAGAAACATTACATCGAGTTCGCCTATAAGTTGATCAAAGAGAGAGTCAATTCCACTGCTCCGCAAGAATGTTACGATTTGTTAGATTTCTACTTGAGAGAGATGAAAGGTCCGAACGCTGCTCACTTCGATTGTAAGTATTGATACGCGCTGAGAAAGAGATGATAATGCTTGAATCGCAGTCAAAACCATGATATACAATTTTGCCATACTGTTTGTTGATCCCGCTGAAACTGGAGCTTCTTGGTTTTACAATGCAATCAATTTAATGGCTTTATTTCCGAATATTCAAGAAAAAGTTTACAGAGAGATCGAGGAGGTGGTCGGTAGAGAGCAAAGAGTTGAATACATCGATCGTAGGAAGCTTAATTACACACAAGCTGTCATAGCCGAAATTGATCGATATTGTTGCCTTGTTCCCATGAGCATGGTTCGAGTAAATTCTCGTAAGTCAAAGCATCAAACGGCAGCATCATTTAGTAATTATTTAAAATTTAGGTGAAATGCTAGTTGATGGCTTCAAAATACCCAAAGGCTCGAAATTTATCGCCAATATATGGAAACTCTCTCGAGACAAGAAATATTTTGCTAATGCCGACAATTTTGATCCCAGTCACTTTCTAGATGAAAATGGCTGTTATGCAAAAAATGAAGCAAATTTACCTTTTTCTCTTGGACGAAGACGTTGCACGGGAGCCAAACTCGCCGAGGTGCAAAATTTTATTGGATTCACAAAGCTGATGCAAAATTTCAAATGGATTCCACCTGAAAATGAAATTGTAAAACGCGAAATCAAAGAAGGTTTAGTAAGAGCTTTGAGTCGATATAAGGTTCGTGCGATTTCTCGTTAATTTAGATCATCGTTTGATCAATGATTTGAAATTTTATAAAAAAGCCTGCGATTAAAAATTAAACCAAAACTTTCATTAAATGAATGTTTGAGACGTTAATATAAATATAAATAAATTAAGAAGTTGTCTCACAAAGAGTGAGATATGATATTATATTTGAGTATAATTGATATTGATAAAGTAATATTAAAAGCGCAGTTTCGAAAAATGTTTGTCCCAGCGAAAATTGATGGAAAGAAAGGTGCGTTTCTAAATTTAAAATAAAACTTTATTTTATAAAGGAACGCCGTTAAAAATGAAAAATGTCACGAAGACAATTAATAGCTGATCTAAACCTTAATTGTATCGAAAAAACATTGAGTTTAAGGAGTAGACTTAAAGATTAAGATTAGGTTAAGCAAAATGAAGTAAAGAAAATTTGTAAATTTCAATCAAATTCAATTCATGTGCATTTTTTGTCAAAACTAATACCGGAGGACAGTGCTTACGCTGAGAGTTGTCAAAACTTTTACCGATTTTGTCGATTCTTTTCCAGGTTTGTATCTAAGTCAAATGCATGTATATCTCTATAAGAGGATAAAAAACCAGAGATCAATGTAAACAAAGATTGTTCATGTTTTAAAATAGTAGCCGCTCATAAAACGCACCGTTTTTGAAACCGAAATTCATTTCGTTTTCTAAAAGCATACTTAAACATTTAAGAAAATCTCACTCATAAAAATTGGATTTTTTCGATATTTTAGTTTAAAGCTAGAATTACGTGTTGTTTTATCATGTGAGATATTGCATAGATCCCCTAGCAGAACATGAATACTTTTATTACATAAGGGTATATCTAGTACATATGTATGTTTCATATCATTTCCGCTCAAAATGTTGACCTGATAGACTTTTTTAAAACGTCAATTAGATGCTTTCATTTGGTATATTTTTCAAGTCAATTGAACCATTTTGAATTTTTAAGTAATATGCCCCAAAAATATCTCTCGCGCTTAGCCGCGCTGTTTAGTTTTTTCTCGCTTTCACCAATATCAACTTATGTAACTCATTTAATTGTATAACTTCTTCGTTGAGACTATTAAAAAATTTTCAGCCGTTTAAAAGTTATTTACGAAAAATCATGTGGAAGCTTTGAAGTTCCGCGACTGTACATATGTATATATATATGCATTTTTGGTTAAACCCTTTTGTAATAAAAGTATTCAAATGTAGTCTTTTGACACAACATGACGACTTATTCACGAATAATCATCGTAAACATCTTTTAAACTGAAAAAATCAAATATTTATTTACGGCACATTCGCGTGGTGTCCCATAACAACAACTTCAAAAAAAAACTTGATCACCTCATTTGCTAATGTATATGTAAAAAAAAGTGATGATAAAATTTGAGGAAGGAGCCTAAATAATTTTTTGTTTGAAAAAAATTTACCATAGACTCAATGTATAAGAAAATTCTTTGAACACCGCTAGCGCAGTAGACAACATTGAACGGTGACTTTAATTTTTTGAGTTCCATAAAATAAGCTAGGTAACATCTCTAACGCGCAAATTCATTTTTCACGATAATCACACAATAGGTCCTTGATAAATAAAATTTCTCATTCAGCCTTTGCAATAGATTTGAATAAAGTTCATAAATAGAAAATGTGAGCATGGTCGCAGAAATGGCATTGAATTTATTGGCTTAAATTTTAAATCAAATTTTTAATTTTGATTCAATTTTCTTGAAAGTGTTCAATAAAATTGGTCCATAGAGGTGGCAAAGTGCATAAAATTAAGGAAAATCGTATTGATAGGAATTGAAATGAATAAGTCTAATATTTAAAAATCTGAGCATATTGAACTTTGAATTAAGTTGAATTCCTTGACTTGAGAGCTGTAATCGCTTGTGATCGTGAATGAAGCTAGAAAACTAGTTCAATATCATCGAATTTCGCGATTGCAGTAAATAATAAAAATAAAATTTAAAGCGTCACAACGACAGTTTAAAACACACTTAAGAAAGAAAAAATCTTCACAATCAAGCATTGCTCGATTGATATAAAACTTGTGAAAAATTGACTCTCCTTATCATTCAAAACTTGATTTTTTCAATTCTTTATACACTGAAAACTTATGTACTTGAAAAAATAGCCGATTTATTTCTCAATGTTGCAATGTTACATTATTGAAATAAAATTTACAAAGAAATTGTTTTTGTATTTATAATTCATATGATGTTGAAAAAGTGAAGCATAAAAAATTTTTTTTGTATTGATAGGAAAACGTTCCGAGAAAGTTTTTCAGTTAAACAGCGAAATGAGAGCATTTTGATGATTAAATCAAGATGATAATATGAGTAAAAAGAAGTTAATGTAAATGAGCATCCACTTCAAAAGCAGCTAACTCGAATTTTTAAGAAAAATATCATTTGATGACTTTTTGAGTTACTGCGAAAACTATTTAATCTGCTTTGATATCAAAATGTTGCGAGAAATATTGCAGATAATGAATGCATCGAAACAAGAGACGATGATTAAATGAAAATAATGTAAAAATAAAACGTAGTTAAATGGATAAACACTGACTTCGAAAAAAACAGTCAACTCGAAGTGCGTGAAAATGTTGCTTGAGGCTTTTTTAAGTGCAGCAATTTTGGTCGCCTTTCTTTTAGCAATATTACCACATCTGCAAAGATCACCTCCGGGTCCGCTGGGTCTACCATTTTTAGGCTACCATCCTTTCCTTGGGTCGGACCCTTTTGTCAAATTAATGGATTTAGCAAACGAATATGGCGACATATTGAAAATAAATCTATTTGGAAAAAACTTCTACATTCTCAATAGCATCGACTTGCTTAAGAAAGTTTTCGTCGCTGAAAAAGAAAATGTTGCCGGCAGACCGTTAAATGAATATAATGTTTACAGATTGGTGTTCACTCCGAACAACATAATATCGTTGGAAGGCGAAAAATGGAAATCGCTATCAAAATTTTTAATAGTGAAACTTTCCAGTTTGGGAATGGGCAAATCACATTTCGAGTTGAAGATTCAAGAAATGTGCGAATTTATGATTAGTAAAATCAGAGAAACGAACGCTGAACCAAATAATTTCTACGAAATCTTAAGGAATTATACATCAAATGTACTAAGTAAACTATTGTTTAACAAATATTACGACTTAAATGATCCACTTTACATTAAACTGAGCGAAAACACGTATCGCTTTTTTCTCGCGACTCCCAATTTGGATGCTTATTATTACGGATTTATATTTGAGCTGATTTCTAAAATCAATGGCAAATATAAGAAATTAAACAAACTACGGCAAGATTATTCCGAATTTATTCATAGTTTGCTCGATGACAGAATCAAGAGAGGCGAAGCGGACGAAAGTGATGATTTGCTCAATTTGTTTTTAAAAGAAATGAAAGGTCCAAATGCTGCCAATTTTGATCGTATGTTATCACCCAACTCTTTGGTATGAAACTAATTACTAATTATATTTTAGTGGATATGCTATTTTCCAATTTTTGCTTACTCTTCGCTGATCCTGCCGAAACTGGAGCAACTTGGTTTTATCACGCGTTAAATTTGATGGCTCTGTTCCCAAATATTCAACAAAAAGTTTTCAATGAAATCGAAAACATTTTCGGTATAGAACGACAAGTGGAGTTCAGCGATCGACGCGTACTTCATTACACTCAAGCTGTGATCGCTGAGATTGAACGATACTCATGCATTGTTCCTTTAACTTTGGTTCGCACGAATTACAGTAAGAATAATTTTTTACTTTTTAATTTCAACTTATTTTGACATTTTATAGGTGAACTTACAGTCGGTAAATATAGAATACCAAAAAGATCGAAATTGATCGGTAACATTTGGAAATTGTCGCGTGACAGAAAATATTTCGAAAACGCTGACCACTTCGACCCAAATCATTTTCTTGATGATAATGGATGTTTCTTAAGAAACGAAGCGAGTATACCATTTTCGGTGGGGAAAAGGCGATGCGCGGGAATCAAAGTAGCTGAAGTTCAAAACTTCATCGGATTCGTTACATTAATACAACGATTCAAGTGGCTACCACCAGAAAATGAAACAGTTAAACGCGATATTCAAGAAGGTATCCTTAGGCTGATGAAGCCTTATCAACTTCGTGCTATCCCTCGCTGATTTTTAAAAGAAGTCGATGGCATCTTTTAACATTCAATGCTATAATATCAAAGTAATGAACATTACAAATTTAAACAGATTTAGAGAATCTTAGAGAATAGTTAAAGAAAATTTTAAAATAAGAGATCATTTCTTTGATTTGTTAACAAACAAAGCGTTGAAAAACGCATCAAACATCAAATAAACTAATTGCTTATTCAACAGTGGATTCTGAAATATTGAGAAAATTAAAAATATGTGTCCTTCGATTGATGGAAATTTTTCAGAAAGCATTCGAAGACATTTTTCTTTCACCTCTCGACGCCTTTTTTCACTTATTTCTTCAATTTGTTTGTTTTTCAACAAGTTCAATAAATAAATGTAATCTATATCGTTAAGGTACTGTTGTAATTTACTTCTAATGTAACATTCTGTGCTTTCTTTTAATACAGGTTCTAATCTCATTAATAAGTTGATCACGAAATTCGGTCGTCTCTTGTTTAATTCGATTAGAAAGTAAATTAAGTGATCATAAACCGAATTCAGTTGAATCGTATTATTTTCTCTGTCAGAATTGATAAAATCATCGCAGTTGAAAGTGAATCTTGCTTCCTCATCATAAGAGTCGATGTTTTTCTCGTCATTTGCATCTTCATCTTCATCTTTCTTTTCTTTTCGCTCTATCGTTGACAATATAAGTGAATGAATAAATGAATCTAACCTTCTATTTTCGGACATTAATTTTTTAAATGAATTAACGAAGTCATTGAACAGCAAATCGTTTTTAGTTTCAAATTCTTCATCTTTTAAGAAATTGTTCAATAACTGGGAACATTTTAATTTTGGAATTGAAATTAATTCCTTCAAAAGTGATTCTAACTCGAGTTCATCGCATAAATCGTCTTTTTTCCTTTTCCCATAAAGATTATTGCCATGAAAACGACGCAATTTTTCTTCCAAAGCAGCAAAATCTCTTTTGCTTCTCAATACTTTCCAGCTTTCTTCATCGTTTTCTGCCTTGATAAGAAATAGATCTTTGCTGAACTCTTCAACTTTAATGTTCAGTGAGCTTAAATCGTTCAATTCTTTAAATACAAATTCTTCTTCCTCTTCTTCATCTAAATCGGCGTCGTCATCATAAATTGCGATTTGACACTTTTTTGTATCTTTCTTTATAGACAAAATTTGTTCTTCGTTCAATAAAATATTGCGATGTCCAACGATGAGTTTCATGAAAAGATCAGATTCAAGAAAATGTGGTAAATAATAGTTTTCGAGTAGATAGTAAACTTTTTCGTATGCGTCAAATAGAGCCAAATTGAGTTTTTTTATCTCCTAAAAAGTAGATAAAAGTTTTTATTTTAAAGTGAAAAAGAATTACCTCTTTTCCTTTTATATTTTTGAAATCAAACGACCGTTTTCCATTGCTTTCTTGAAACTTTACTGAATTCAAATTGATGTAATCAATACCACCTTCCCGAAGATATTGGTTGTATGTTTCTTTCATTTCCTCGTGAAAATCGTTTAGATCTTCGTTTTCGGTGAAATTAGGCGAAAAAATTTTTTCATTTAAGCTATTCAAAGTTAGTATAAATTGTAACAAATTCACAACTCCTTCACTTTTTAAATATTTCATAAAAAGAAAGAGCAGTCTCTCGTCATTTATTATCTCTTTCATTTGGATACCTAAAATATTGTTATCGCGTTCTTTTTGGTAATTCACAAAACTATTTAAAAATTGAACTTTCTTTGCACTTTTCTTCTTTTTCTTCGCTTCTGAATTGTGCTCAAAAATTGAAATGACAAATGTGTTAATTGTAAATGGATCCGAAAGTAATTCGATCAGCGGTTGAAATATGCTACAAACTAGAAATTCTCGCGCAAAACAAAGCGATAACTGTGAGCATTTCGGCGGCATTAGTAGCGGAAGCATGTAATCGCACCATTCGCGAATCCATTTCAATTCATCTTTTCGCGATTTGATCGCAGGATGAATGCAAGAAGCGTATTCTTGCAAAACGAACTCTTGTAAAAAGCGGCCGTTTTTCGCTTTTCGCTTTCCGTTCAAATACATTTGAAAGTGATTAACAAATAGTGAAATGTAATCGCGTAAAATGAGCTCATTTAGATCCAAAACGAGTAAATGTTTGGCAAAAGAAGATAGAGCGAACTTAATTATTTTACGCAATTCTTCAACAAATGCAGACGATTCTTTGATTCGTTTGCCGACATATTCTTCTAAAAAGTAATTCAAAACATTTTCCAACGTCTCGTTTAAATCTTCATCAATTTGAAGATAATTCCAAGGATTCAAATAAACTTTTTCATCGTGTTTTTCGCACTCGTTTTCATCGCAAATCAAACATATGTAATTCTTGTCTTCGATCGCAGTGCGTTTCGTTTCGTTGTATTTCACAAAACTCGGCAACGTTTTGTACTTCAAAAGCAGCACTTTGAACGCGAGAAACGATAGCGCGAACAGTGAGACAAGAAATAAAAGCGAAACAAAACCCAAAAAGCAAAAATTTGTTAAAAATATTGCAAAGATTAGAATCAATATCAACGATTCCTCCATCTTTCGATTCTTCTCGACGCGTCGAGATTAGAGTACGGCTCAAAAACGCCGCTCTTTTAAAAATTGCGCCAAATTTCAACACTCAAATTCTACTCTTGACGAGAACCTTTTTCATTCAATTTTAATTGAATTAAAAAACTTAAAAGTAATTTTTAATAAAAATTGAAATAAATCCTTTGCGAACGATAAATATGAGCGCTTGATTAGATCTTTTCTCCCTTAAAGTGTTTTTTAAATGTTACCTGATTGTTTGGTTACAATAAGTAGGCATTGTAAATAATTCTTTATGTTAAATTCAGTTTTTTAGCAGGATCAACTTAAGGAATTGAACACAACACTTAAAAATGCACTCTTTCGAAAATATGTCACTTCTGATTATCTATTCTAATGTTCTACAAATATCAGATGAGAGAGAAAAACACTAAGAACATACTACAGGCTTTATGGAAAAGAAAGTTGACAAATATTTATATACACTCAAGGAAAGAGAAAAGTTTACATTGTTAGGTAAAAGAAATGGTTAAAAAATGTATTTCTTTTACCCAACAATGTAAACTTTTCTCTTTCCTTGAGTGTACTATAAACAGAAAGACCAGAAATGTATCTTATGCTACAGTAATATGTACTGTTTGAGCACTTATGGTTTGGATACTCTCGCTTTAGACACTCGTTATTAGAGTAACTCTCGAATCAGACAATTAAAGAATCGAAGAACTCTCTCTTTGGACTAAACGATCGCACATTCACGTTTCGAACACTCTTGCTTCGATAATTCGTATTTCGGGCAACTATTGCATCAGTTATTTTTGAATCGGACACTATTGCTTCGGTACCTCGTGTTTAATACAGTTGTGCTTCAATCGCTCACTCTTCGAACAATTCGCGGGAATCGAATTTTTTAATGTTAAACTTATACTTATTTAAATACACTCAGAGTCAGAAAAATGATGCGATTTTTCTGACGTTGAGCGTATTTCTTTAATTGTTCGAAATGTTAATAAATTCCCTAATTTTTGTTTACATAAATTCCAACAATGGGAAGATTTCTCTGCGATTGAGTGATTTCTAAAATGTAGCACGTATTTGTAGCATCAACTTGCGCTTTCACTGTTTTTAAACAACAAATGCCTACAAATTGTTATTCGCTTTACCCTCAGCGTCAGAAAAATCGCCGCATTGTTGCGTTTAAATGTAAACGATTTTAATGTAAAGAATATTACTACAGTCAGTGAGTTTTGAGGATTTCGGAAAAGTGAGTTGTCAGATTACAGATAAACATTTGTAATCTGACAAAAAATTTTGATCAAAAAATTTTTCAACACAAATTTATTCCTGGATTCCGAATACTCTGTATTGAGACATAATCTTTGACCTCTTCGATTTTGAAATAGAGAGACTCGACTGTATTTGATGCAATTATTGCGAAACACTTATGAATTATCTACAGTTTATGTATACATAAACGCAACAATGCTGCGATTTTTTTGACTCTGGGTGTAATTTCTCGAATTTTGTCAATCGCCGGTTAAAAGCGTAATACCCGAAAGGTCCCTCGCCCAAAGGCTCAATGTTTAAACGCAGTGTTTTGCGTTTGCTTTCGAAAAAAAGCGTTTTCAATTCCATTTATTGTTTCGCGACAAAAATCAGAAAGCTTCGAATGAAAGAGAAAATGATACAGACGCAAGATTTCGACTCGTTTTTGGTGCTCGACTTTGAGGCCACTTGCGATCGGCCCGTTCAATTGCAGACGCAAGAAATCATTGAATTTCCAGTGATCAAATTGAATGGACAAACTTTCGAAATTGAATCCGTTTTTCAAACATACGTTAAACCGAGCGTAAATCCTGTTTTAACACCCTTTTGCACTCAATTGACAGGAATCATGCAAGAAACGGTCGACAACGGTGTGCCTTTTGAAACTGCTTTGCAAATGTTTATAGAATGGATGCGAGCGCAGAATTTAATCGCGCCCGATTCATACGAACCTTTATCGCGATTCGCTTTTATCACATTCGGCAATTGGGATTTGCAGAAAATGTTGGTCGATCAGTGCAATTTGATCGGCACGCTTCCGCCCGAGTTTATGCAATCGTGGATTAATTTGAAAAAGTCATTCGCAAAAATGAACAACTTTTGGCCAAACAGTTTAAGTGATGCAATGAACGCGCTTCGTTTACCCATCACTGGTCGGCTGCACTCTGGAGTCGATGATTGTGAAAACATTGCTGCAGCCGCTAAAAAATTAGCCGAATCAGGACACGTTTTTAAAATCACAAATAAAATTCGGGTCAAGAATAGCAATTTTTGAAGTAATTCAATTTATCCATCGTCACGAGAATCCTGTTTTAAATATACTTATTTAGTAACTAGTCCTTCAATATAAAAAATGTTCTTTTGAATTTAAATAATTCATTTCCATTTTTGGACTTTTGCTTTTCTGAAGTCACTAGTTTTGTGATAATGTGATTCATAAACTTTTCGTTAACAGAACTTTATGCTTCAATTTTTCAAAACCAAATTTGTAAAGAACGATCTGATCGCAAATTGCCACGGTAAAACAATAAAATTACTTTACGTAATTTTGAACTACATGTTTGAACTGTATGATTTTATTTAAAAAATTTAATAATTCAAATCTCAATATCTTAGTTACTTATCGTCATTCTTGAGCGCAATGTATTTTATTTTATTTTGAAATCAAGAACTTGTACTATACAAAAAGGTTTTTACTGCAGTTTCATTTACGCAATTGTAAAGCGTAAAAGAGTCGAGAGTACAGGGTGTAACTTTCGAGATATCCGTTAAGTTTTCTCTTATAACTTTTGATCACTTTTTGACCCTAATTTTGGAATCTCGCACAATGGTGCAATAGCATTCGCAACACAAAAAGCGACAAAATAAATCGTTTTACACGATTAAAAATGTGCGAATTGTTCGCAAACATATCGTTTTCAAACGAAAATGCCTGTTTTTAGTGAATAAAATTAATAAAAAGCGTTACAAACTTTTTGACTGTTTTTTGTGGTGGAAACGAATAAAATAAAACATTGGGCAATACAGGGTGATTTTTTTAAAACTATAAAAGTTTGAATGTTAATTTCTCGCTAATTAAGAGCGCATAAGGCCGGAGGGACGCATTTTCAACATTTTTTTGTAGAAATCGCCTTAAGTATATATTCACTCAATTGCATCGGAAAATCTTCATATTTTCGTGAACATGTGTGATTTATTAGCTTTTAACTTTTATAGTTTTAAAAAAATCACCCTGTATGTAAAAAGGGCAGTAAAAAATTTAAACAAGCCACTGTCCGAGGCTTTAATGAAAATAATTTACAGTCAAATTCAATTCAATTACCGATTTTGTCTAAACTATTACCAGAGAGAGGCGTTAGCTTGAGAAAAATTTTTACCGATTTTGTCGATTCTTTTACCGGTCTGCCTTGAAGTCAAACACAATGCTTGAATATGTCTCCATATGATAAGGAAAAAAAAGCAGAGATTTGTGTAAATAAAGATCATAATGTATTAAAAATAATAGCTGCACATATGAAGGAACGGACAGAAACTGGGACTCCGTTCGCTTTTTGAATACTGCACACTTTATCGGACCGTCCTCACAAAAATTACTCGAGCTTAAAATAGAGAATCTCTATTAGAGATGTAATCACCAACATTATCAAAATTTTTCATCTTCATTTTTAACAATGATTTTGAAATTGTTTAAAATATATTAAACATTTAAGCGACACATTCAAAAAGTTTTCAGAAAACAGAATCTTGCTTTTTAAAGCAGATAAATTTTACGTGCAATTTTTAATGCATTAAAGATATTTGTCTATACTGGTTTCTGCTACTTTTTCCTCATCACACGGAGGTACATATATTCAAGCATTGTATTTGACTGCAAACCGGTAAAAGAATTGACAAAATGGGTAAAAGTTTTAACAAAAGCCCTAGGCAAACGCCTCTCTATGGTAAAAGTTTTGACAAAACCGGTAAATGAATTGAATTTGACGGAAATTTTTGGATTCATTTTCTTTCTTCTTTCATATTGTGTAAAAATTTTTAAAGATAAAATCGATTTTATTCGAATGCAACATTTTTCTGTCTGTAATTAAGTCGATCACTTCAACTGTATCGCTTTTTCAAGCATTGAAGCCGTGGTGCAAAAATCACATCACCCGCAGAGTGTATATCATCTTTTTTTATGTAAAAGATAAACTTATTATCTACTATGAAAATATGGAAGTTAAAATAGTAATTACAAATTTGTGATAATATAAGAAAATATTTCAAAATATAAACGCGTCGTGTAATGCTCATTTAATTTCATTCGCATCCAATTTGTAAAAAATCTTTTATAAAAGCTAAATGAAAAAAGTTTACAAATTTTTTAAAATGTTTTAATTTGCACAATAATTTTTGTAAAATGAGAAGGAATTCAGTGTTTTCATCGTGACACATAAAGATTTACTTGTAATTACACCTCTCAACCTTTCTCCACACAAAAATTTGACAGATTCCTTATTGTTAAATATAAATTCGAAAAATAACTTCATAATATAGTAAATGATACACATTTCATGAAATAGATAGCAACGAATAATGTCGTGAAAACAATTGAACGAATTTATTTCAACAATGCATATATCATTAGAAATGCCTTTTTCGGAATAAATTCATTCAATTATACCCAGAGTCAGAAAAATCGCAGCATTGTTGCGTTTTTATGTAAACAATTCGTTTTTCGCAATAATTGCATCAAATGCCATCAAATTTCTCTATTTCGACATCCTTGAGGAAAAAAAATTACGTCGAAATACAGTGCTGTCGGAATCCAGGAAGAAATTTGGATTGAAAAATCTTTTGGTCGGATTTTCGAGGATTTCGGAAAGGTAGGTGTCGGATTACAGAATTTGACTGTAATAATATTCTTTATCATGAAGTTGTTTACATACAAACGCAACAATGCTGCGATTTTTCTGATTCTGGGTGTATATAGAAACACACAAAAAATAATATAATATAACAAATTTAAAACAATTCATTACCTATCTACTTTTTTGGCCCGATCCGAATTTCAAAATAAAAAACCATAGTATAAAGATAGAACTTCATGTGTGCATTAATATCCCCTAATAGCTACGAATGTTGCTCGTGAAAAAGTTATTCGCGTGCAAAATTTAACATCGTGTTTATGGCATTTTTTTTTCAATTGCGGACCGGAATATAAACCACTTTTTATCCAATTTGTTTCAATGAAAGTAATACCTAACTGCTATCTTATGATAGACGTCTGATGATGCTGCTTAAAA
>NCKU01003107.1:0-16208 GCA_003675995.1 Dinothrombium tinctorium | reverse complement strand
TAAGAAAGTATCTTGTAAAAGAGAGTGCAAATTAATTCTGCTTACCTTTGCAACTTCAATTCTAATCGCCTCTGGAATGTGGTATGACACAAGCTCATTCATTTTTTACTTTACACTTTCTTGTCTTTGTTACTACATCTAATATGTGAAAACATTCACTTGAATCCAGTGATTGTGATCGTTCGATTAATATCGTTTCATATGTCGCAGTGGAAAACAATCGACGAGAGAATCAATTCGGTGCAGTAATCGTACGCAAAATTCAATGTGGATTAAATTAAACTCTAAAAAAGAACAAAGAAAAAAATGATTATTTCGATTAAGCACTTATCAGTTAGAACGCCAATTGAGATGAACGTAGATTTCTGCTTTAAACTACGCTTCTCACTAATTTCAATGAGGATTTAAAGATTAGCTTATATTCACTTAGTAAAAAGTTAACTCTGTTTTGGTTTAAAACAATAAACAACGAACAACTCGTACCACATTATGAAATGTTTAATTACAAAGCTGCAGTTGCAATTGCAGCAAAATTCATTAGGTAACGAATGAAAATTAAAAAGCTGTGTTTAGCAAAATGTTAGAACGCACGCAAGAGTGGTGCAAACATTGCACACAATTTGAGAAAATAGATATGCGTTTGTGAGTGTGTTTCTGCTGTATTGGTATGCACTGTGCACTTGTCTACTATGGTATGGAAGGATAACAGGAAGCAAACTTAGAAAGGGTAAAAACGAATCGATTGAAAAGCAAGAAAAAGCTCCTCGTTACATAAAAATTTTCATTGCGTTCTTATTTCCAATGCGTTTAGCTCAGATTTAATTACACATATGCTTCGATCATTACTTTAATTTTATCTATACTTTCTAGTTGAGGTATAAAACGAAATATTTTAAGATTTAAAACGCTTTTTTAGTCTTGAAAGCAAAGAATAGTCAGAATGAAAGCTGAGTATCAAAAAAAGATTTTTTTTTTGCAAAAATAGTGTATGAAGAAATTTTAAAAGTATCATCTATGAAAAATTAACTTTATTGTACTTAAAAATTTAAAGTAAACATGAGTTTATCTTAAAAATTGGCATTATCTCAAGATAACTTATTTCAACACCGAATGTCTGAAAGAACAAACACAATAAACAAAATACATTTTGCCCATAAATAGTAAAAATAACGCGTATTGAGTACTTGCTCAAACGAATATTTTTAATTTGTAAATGAATTTCTTTTAGCCGTAACTTAATTAAAAGCAAAAGAAAAAAATATGCGTTGAAATCGTTTTATAATGTCGAATGAGTTGAATATATTAAAGATCTGAAGATATTAAAGAGGTGAATCTAGAATTCATTTAAATGTCGGGAATCGCAACTCTTCAAGTAATTTCAGTTAAACAAAGATAATTTAATATTAAATGTAACATTCTAATATTGAGATTAAGTCAACAAATTCTGGTTACAACTTCAGCTTCAACAAAATCAATTAATAAACCAGCTAAATAATAATTTTAATAGATAAAGCGGTATTCGTTATTTACTAATTTATCATAGTCATAATTCTAAAATTTGTTCTTGTCAAATAAAAGTAAAGCATTGAGTTAAGTAAATTAAGCATTGAGTTAATTTTAAAACAATCTGAGAGCATTAAAAATTTATCCAAAAGTATTTAACTTTGGATAGCAAAAACTGATTCATAGCACTTAAAAACCTTAAAAACAATATAAAAAAGATTAGTGTAAAAAAACAAATTATGAAACAGTTTAAAAATGAATATTTGGCAATAAAAAAGAAGATAGCAGAAGAGAACCTCACTATTTCACAACGATCATATCACACTTCAGATGCTGCTTCAAATACAAAAATTTTATTTCTACGTGTATAAAACGAAAAAAGATGATTTTTAGCAAAATAAAATACTCTATGCACGTTTATATCTGTCCAAAGTTTATTCGAAAAATTAGATTTTGAATTTAGAAACAAAAATGCTCGAGATAAGAATCAGGTAAAGGAAATCAACCTCTTTGTTTTCAATGACGAAAAATCAGTTCCGTAACAATCTAGATCATTTATTTTGGGGCAAAACCGTGAATTATTCATGAGTTAAATGGTGCTCTCATCATAATGAAATTAATTTGTTGCAAACAACATAATAGTGGTAAATTGATTTAAAGAGGGTAGCTTTGTTAAAACTGACAGAAATATCCGATAAAATCGTTGTAGAATAAAATGAATAATAAGAAATATAGAAATTGATTAAAAAACTGTTGAGAGAGAAATATTAACAAGGTATGATCGCATTATTGTTTCAAGTGCATTTATATGAAGTAATTAAAGGATGAGAAGCATATAATGTGTGCAGATATGCTTATAGGTTTTATTCACTGTGAAACTCATAAATCATATAAATGATGGAAAAACAATTTACACTTTGCTTCTGCAATCGCACCCATTCCGTACGCAGAGACAATCGAAGAAACAAAGAATTCTACGGGTCTTTGACTGCTTTTTTCTGACGTATTGTGTTTCGGAGCGATTAAAATAATTGCGCTTTCCACGAAAAATGGTGACGATGAAAAAATAATAAAATTGATAGAACTTAATTTTGAAATGAAGGTTTTTCCGATGAAAGCGATCAATGGTTTTACTTTTATAAATAAACAGCTTTTAACTAAGTGTAAATAATTGAAAAGAAAGCAAATTTTATCGTTTTTGTTTTTTAGAAACATATAAAAAGTTTGACGATAAAGTAACAGTAGGTTGAAATGATTTTTAGACTTCGAAAAAATTTTTGCAGACTCAATAAAATTTGAACAATATCAATTTGGTTTGAATAAATATATTTTTCAAATGAGTGGAGGGAAGTGATAAAGCTTTGTCTGTAAAAATCCTCGCAAATATAACAAATAGTAAATACTGCTACATGACATAAATAGTGTTTATATAGACAAAGGATTAAACAATGCTCACTCTGTACAGAGAAATGTTGATAAAGCGAGATGGGAGGTAAAGTTACAATATTTAAATCAACTCAAGCCAGTCAATTAAAAGTTATCAAACGATTGAAAAACTAAAGATTGGTATAATTAGATAATGAAAAAATGATTCATTTCATTATGCCAATTATGAAACTTTTTAGTGATTAACCGGAATTTCTTTTCTAGGAATTGTAAAATTGAAATGATAGTCATTTTGAAGTTTTCCATAGAGAATGAAAAGAAAATTGTGCTTCAAATTCAAAATTTATGGTAGAATAGTGCAGGTTACATTTAACCACAATTTAAAAGCAAATTTAACATCAAAATAAATTATTTTTAAAATTAAACATTTGAAATTGCAAAAGTAATTGTTCATGATCTTTAAAGCCTCTTTTCAACTTTCAAAATGCTTCATATTAGTTATTTCTACCTTCTAATCTTTCACCTTTAGAATTTTGTGTTTTTTTTTAAACTAACATGTGAAGATAATAAATAAAACAAGGATTATTTTTTAAATTCAACTTTAGAATGATTAAAGATAAATCGTATTCCGTTTTTGATGCTAGAAAATGTAAAATGATAGCAATTTGAAGAGTGATAATAAAAAATTTTGTTGATTTCAACTCAACTCATTTTACGCTTGCTTTAAAATTGCGTCTAAATTTTTAAATTCTACTTCAAACCTCAGTGAAATGCTTTTGCACTTAATGTGTTCTATTTGTTGAAAAAAAAAGATAAATTTCTTCTCATTAAAGCCTTATGAGTCTTAGAAAGAGTAATTTCGAAACGCAAATCGCAATGAATTTGTTGAAATCGTTAGATTAAAAAGTGGAAGCGTCTAAATTAAACGATAATTGCGATTTTCAAATTTGAACACAATGAATGGGTCAAAGAATCATTGATGTGACATGAGAATAAGATGATACGGATGAAATGATACACGTTAGGAAATACAGCTTCTGCAAAAATGTTTTGCTATCATTTATTTTAAATACATACCTTTATATAGATAAGATTGTAAAACATTCTGGCAGCAGCTGTACAATTTGCTAAAAGTGACTCGCCTTGTGATCTAACTACAATCATCTAGAAGTTTTGTGTTATTATTTTACACGAAAATTAGTTGGGATAGAGTTTCAATATGAAAAAAAGCTCATTTTATGAGCGTAGTGAAAGTGAACCGATGGTTGAATTCAGGTTATAAGGTGATTATTGATTTGAAAAATGTTTAGCGCAGAAGTGAAGTGGTTATTGCTGCTTATTGCAGCTGTTATATTGTAGCTTTTAGCTCGCCTTTTTTTACCGTTACTCTGCATTTATTGCGATTTTTATTGAGAACGGAAAGCTAAAAAAGTAGAGCACATAGTGGACGAGAGGCCAAGGAAAGGGTGGCATATTGAAAAGCTAGAAAAACTCTTACCTTAACGCTCTTTAAAACCTTGAATAATTTTACGAGCGACTGTCGAAACGCAAAATGTTCAAATTGATTAATTGGGATTTTGAAAAATTAATGCGAATGAATGATTTTGAAACAATTTTTTTGCAAAAAAAAAGATTTCACTTCAAACACGAGAGAATTTCATGCATAGAGATATGTATTCTGAAATAGATCCAAAATTTCTGTTCAACTTTTATTTGCTTCGTCGATATTGATAAGTTATTTGCTTTGATAAAGCATTGAAAATAGCAAATCGTTGTATTCGACTCGAAAAATATATCGCGACGTGTCCCATTGTTCGAGTAACTATCAGTTATAAAGCAGCAAAGTGATGAACAAAGTAACCGCAAAGGTAAAAATTTGGTTAAGTTATTGTTTAGAGATAATATGAACCAAGAAAAACAAAAAATAGTTTATATAATGTTAGCTACGTGATTGGATTCATATATCGATTGTTCGAGTATTAAATAGCTGTACAATGGACTAACGATTTGTGAGAAGGAAAGAATTGAAATGTTTACTTTTGTAAACACGTATTAAAAGCTGTTTTAGAAAGAGCACTTGAATGTTCATGCTTGAATAATATGCTTAAAATCTAAAAATGAAAACTTTCATAAAAAGATAAACAGCATAAACACTTCAAACACTTTCTTAACACTATGGAAATGTACTGATCAACATCTCATTTATTTGATTTCTCGTCTCACTTCATTGAAGTTTGTCTACTTAAATGAACCTAAATGGATGAGTAAAAGAATAAAGTAATGTGAAGTGGATGTAAATATTATCATAAATGATTTCTTTTTCATATCTGTTTAATGGATATTATGAAAAGTTCAACCAAGAAGCATTTGGATTTCATCCATAATTTTTTTTCAAAATAAACATTTGCAATAAAGAGAAATTTGTAAACATCGCAGTTGTTTACAATACCCTAAAATGTTGGAAAGTTTTTTGATGATTTTTGACCCACGGAGAG
The DNA here is from genome assembly GCA_003675995.1 of Dinothrombium tinctorium. Lineage (NCBI taxonomy): Eukaryota > Metazoa > Arthropoda > Arachnida > Trombidiformes > Trombidiidae > Dinothrombium > Dinothrombium tinctorium. The sequence goes on along the minus strand of NCKU01003107.1, from coordinate 10,824 downwards.
TAAAGTTTTTATCTATTTTATAGGAAATTTGAAACGCTAGTTCAAATTAAAAAATTTTGAGTTCAAATTGATTAAATTTTAAACAATAACAAACAAAATGGAAGAAACTTTTTAGATTAAAATGTTTTTCATCGTTTAGAAAAACATTAGGGTGGTAGTTTAGAATGAATGAAAGGGTCTTTGTATAACAATTTCTTCAAAAATGAAGAAAGTGTGAAGAAAAAAAATGATTATAAACTTCCGATCCATATAAAAATCAAAAAATTTTTAACGTATACTTTAACATTAATTTTTGATTATCAATTATTTAAGCTGTTTTAAATAAGATACAATCAAAAGTCAATTTTACTTTAAATCATTTAGATATCTTATATACAAAAAACGGTTTTATTTAACAAGAATTACTATTAAATTATGTGAAAAAGAAGTTTTCAAAGAGCTCAGATAAATATAAAAAAAATCGGTTTTATAGTTGAACGATTATTTTTTCAATAAATTATTTTTGCCTTTAGATTTAAAATGGAAAACCAAATTTGGAGAGGAGAAAAAAAAATTATAATCTCTAGAGACAATAAAAAGTAAGAAACTAAATATTAAATGAATTAAGCGCATTTGTGATTACTGTTCAGAGTAATCAGTTTAGAATTCTTTAAAAATAAAGAAGGCTCCAAATGTAATTCTCTCGATGAAAAGTTTCAAAAAGCAAAAAGTATACTTCACTGCAAAGTGAACCTTTTTATTCATTATAGCAAATAAATCAATGAAATCGAAAAATTAATTGTAATCGAGTGTAAAAAATTTGTAAAAATGATTCAAAAGTTAATTAGTTATTATCGAAATTATCAAGCTCCCGCTGGTGGTTTAAACTTCACGATTAAATGAAAAATAGTGAATAGAGAATGGAGCTTTGTTTTTTCTAATTGTATTCTGAAATCTTCAGATACGTTTAAAAAGTAAATAATAAAAAATAATGAAAAAGCAAGTCAAATAAACAAGCATCAAACATTTTCTAAAAAATTGGATTCAGCGATACAAAAAAATATGAACAATATTATCATCAATTTGACTAAAATTGAATTGCCAAGAGCAAAAATGATTTTAACTGATTATTGTGCATCGTGCACCTATAAAAAGAATTTTTTCCAATCATTCACGAAATCAAGGATAATTAACTTTAGCAAAGTTCAATTTTCTGTCGAGAAAGTGTAACATTCAAACAACATCATTACAAATTTACATTCGAGATTTGATTTCACCAGTTCATTAATTATATATTCAATTTGAAACATATTACTCATTCCAAGACTAATATGATGGCTCATTTATTTTGGATTTAATTTGAATTTTAAACGAAAGCCGAGTTTAAAAAGGAAAAAGAAAAATATTAGTTTAATTCAAGCAAATATAAAACATTTGCAATAAAACAAGTGAAATTAGCTAATTTTTCACTTTTTCGTAAAACAAAAATTGTTTAATCGAAAACAAATAGGAACTTCACTGATTACATTCACTTTTGTGGCGTTATTGTAGACGTGAATATGCCTATTTAACATTCAAGCAGTCAAACTAAAAAAAAAGATTAAAAACAGCCTCAGCCAATCAAGTTGAACATTTGCAGCAGACAATTGAATATGTAGATTTATTAAGAAAGGTTGTATCTAACAATATGTATTTACATTGTGGTAAACCCATTGATCTGGTTAATCTGTTCAATTGTTTCAGCGTAATTAATGTTATAATAGTAAAAAAGTGTAAAGTAAAAAAGTATTTGAAAATCTAAAAAAGAACAAATACGAACTCTGTGAAAGTTTGTTGTCATATTAATTTTAATTTAAAGGCCTTCAATTTTAAGAATTAATTTAAGAATAATCGATTTAAAAATTCTATTTTCTCGAAAACAGAGTTACTAATGGATTAGGCGCTTATGTGTGTAGGTCTGAGTATTTCAATTGAATTTCAAAATAATTTTGCAGAAAGAAAGAATAAAAAAATGAAATATTTATGAAAACAAAATAGAAGTTAAATGAAAGAAAGATGCATAATAAATGTATAAAAAGAATCTTTCAGTTGAAATGCTGAAAAGAATGATAAGTGAAAAGAATTTTAAAATGTTTTATTATGCTGCTATAAATTCTCACTTTATGTATTCAATCTCCATTTTTTCATAGCCTCAACCAACAACAAAGAAATATACTACAATCGATCTTTAAAAGATGCTCTTCGCTTATCGGCGAAAAAATAGAAAGTTTTGAATGTCAAGTAATTAAAAGGTGTGAAAGGTTATGGCAAAAAAAAAAAAACTACGATGAAGACTTCAGAATAAGTATAGGAACGCGTAAAGTTATCTATGGTTGCACTGAAATGACAAATACAAAGTTGACACTGAATATAAAGTTGTTATGTCTCAGAATCATTAGTTTCTTTTGGTAAATAAGCACTGTCAGTCTTAAATTTAATAAATATTTCAATTTCGATTTCAATTCGAAAATAATTGGATGTAGGAAATTTTTTCAGAGATACGAACAATGGACTTAATTTATTTAGAAATGCAGATAAAACTTGATAGTTACTACTATTAACTAGTAACTTACAAGTAGTCTCCTAAAAACTCTGCATAAAAAATAATAGAACAAGACTAATGGGTTTTATGAAGTTCTATGTTTGAGTCCATTAAAAATATATTTATGCAAGATAAACCGATTATCTTTTTAATGAGCTTGTAGCTATGACCAAAATGCTATTTTTGTAATCAAATCTTATTAAGAATATTCATTATTTAATAATTCTCAGACATAGAATACTGTTCAATATATATAGAATATAAGTTCATAAATTCATAATAAATAAGAATCTTAGAATATAAGTTCAATAAAGTCCAAAATTGTGCCATTTAATAAAACATAACTAGAAACATTTAATTATAAAATATAAATATAAAAGTTATGGAAACTATTTAATTAATAGTTTTTTTAATGATTGATGAATTTAATGATAAAGTTAGGTTCATTTGATTAAAAAAAAAATTTGAATTTCAGAATCAATGCCAACAAAAAGTTGATTATATTATCCGAGTACGTGCTACCTTTTTAAAATAAAATGTTTCGACAATCTAAAGTAATGTTCACCGCAATACCTCACAAGAATGCGTCTTCCAAAAATTGCGATAAAAAATTTTTAATTCAAAAATGAAGAAACGAACAAACTTATTACAAACAATGAATTAACAAAACAAAAATCGAAATGAAATAATAAATGTGAAAATAAAAACTATAGCTACACGAAGAAAACAAATTTTAATCGATAAAAAAGTTATTTAAAGAATTTTATTTGTACATAGAATTGAAGACATAGCTCAAGAAATGGATCGTAACTGTATCACAATTAAAAGAATCTTGAATCGATCTATAGGGCATCGAACTATTGAAAGAAAAGTCGGCATAGGTTTAACAAGAAAAACAGATGCAACAACTGACGAGAGAATTACTTTTGCAATTGAAAACCGGTGGAAATCTCAAATGACATTTTTTATGTTGCAAACGCAACAATAAATACAGTTGGCGATCGGTTAAAAGAAGCGAGAATCAGTCGGCAAGTTGCAGCAAAAAAAAAAGTTAAATGCTGATCACATTGCGGAACGGTTACAATATGTGCCAATTTTTAGGTTAATGTTTTAAACTTGTTATTTGTTTTGAAATTATTTAACTCTAGACATTAGAATCGCATTGAGTATAAAGCGCTTGGCGTTATGTTGTTTTTATAGATGAATGTAGTTTTGAATCAAATTTAAAGGAAAAACGTTTGTAAGTTAAAGGAAAAGCGTGAAAGAAGGTAAAAGGAATTTATTATTCTTTATTTAGGTACTTATATAAAGTATTGCAGTGAAGATGACTTTCGATTATTGAAACATTTTATTTTGAAACGGCAGTATAAGAGACGTTCCTAAATGCGACTCATTTTTAAAGAAATTTAATTTTATTAAAATTAGGCTTTATCATGCAAAATCAAAAAAATATTTTTGAACTCGAACTCAACTCAAATACTTTGTAACTCGGCGTGTTAACTCTGAGCACTCGATTTTTCATGTTTACCATTATTTTATTTAAATATTTATTTATTTATTTTCAAATTTAAACGCCATTCATCCTCAAGAGCTTTGCCAGTTGTTTTTCGATAGCCAACATAAAATTAACTTTTTTTAGATTTGATAAGTGGCACCCAGAACCTTCTTTTGTTGATATTGAAATAAATCAGTTTTGAATGGAGAAAGATATTTACGTTTTTGCCTGCAGTGTACAAATGGAAGTAAAAGCTTTGCCTAGAGATGGAAAAGTGAGATGAAATAATTTCCTGTAAACGTATGAATAAAAAAATCACAATCATAATTTTTACTTTCAAAATTTCCTTGTGTTATTTAGTGTAATTAGAAGAAAGTTGTTTAAAATAAATTCATCATAGGAAGTGCTTGATAAACCGAATAGATGCAGCATCCATTTTCAATTTTGAGCGTTGTATTAAAGGCTTCAGTATTGTTACAAAACTTTTGCAATAAACGGCTACTCAATGCATCGATTGAAAGATAGTTTTTTCAAATTTAATTTTCGTAACTACTAAATGACGTAAACATGATAAATTCTGTTGTTTAAGCGTTTGAATCGATTCTCAATTGACACATTGAGAGCAAGTAAGTACTTAATTAGTGCATCTTGAGGCAGATTTACTTTCTCTTTTCCCAACGAAACCACAAAAAAATCAATGTTAATCAATGCGTTGCGATGACGTTGAAAAGAACCTAATGTACAATGATTTTTACACTCTGTTTTCGGTTACTAAGCATTTGACAGCGAGGAAGCGCTATTTTGGGTCATGGGTCACAGTGGACATAGAAGTAGCTTTAGGTAGCGAATGATGGCACTAATTACACTCGTATTAATTGCAAGTTGGATTATATCTAAAACACAGCGGATTTGCGCTAGATTCATATAGAGATTTATACACTGGCGAAAATAGATTAATTTTCGCGATTGCAAAACGCTTCTCAGTGTATCTTGGGCGTAGTTTAGTTTTCATTTTCTATGAAAAAATTCTCGTAAAAAAGTACAATTTTAATCATCGCAAAAGTGATTTGAAAATTCATTTCAAAAGAATATGAGCGATAAAACACGAAAGTAATTTGCAAAATTGCGCTCGTTAAAAACGAAAACAAAAGCGATCATTATAATCATTATCTTCAGACGATTGAGATTTGCGATCGATGCCGAATCGCGAAAAATTTTGAGAATATTTCTATTGAAATTTGCATAGTTTACAGCGAATTAAAAGTGAAATATGAATGCGATGAATAATTGAAAAGAAAGGCGAAAAAGTAATGTCTTCTTAAATGTTTTCACTTCAATTAATTTGCATTGAATTGAATTCATGAAGTGCTCAAAGAGTTGGCTTAATAAATTCAAATTAAGCGCAATGCGTGGCAATGATTGCAATTGCAGAGCAAATAGCGAATGCAAATGAATTTTAATTCGATTCAAAGCGAATTTAATTTTTAAGGAAGAAAAAACTAAAACAAAGCAAATCAATAATGACTTACAAATTGAAAGATTGGTTCGAAATTTTGGCAACTTTGTGTTTACATTTTTGAAACGGTTTTCATTTTGAAAGTTCAAAGACCTCGGGTAGAACTTTAACCGAAAAATGAGTACTCTTACCTTTTGCTCGCATACATTATGCTTCCAAATGAAAACTGGTGAGCGAAGAGTGAGCGAATAGCGGTGCTCGCAGTGAGGTCATTGAATGTGAATGGGGCGTTCGCAGAGTATCGCTCAAAACCCGAAAACGATGCAAAAACTGCAAAACGAGCGATTCTAGAAAGCAGGTCAAATACCAAGAGAGAGATGCAAATGTCGATGAATAATTCGGCTGCTCGCGTTCTCAGAGTATGCGAAGCGAATTTTTGGTTTCTTCTATCTTCGCTTTTAAGAGTAAAACGATGAAAAGAGAGCGCAGAGACGGAACACCACAATTGCAATACACTGCGATCCACCTTTTCAATGGATCGCTGCTCGCTGCGCGCAACGCTGAACTCAGTGTAAACACGGCTTTCATTTTGACTGCGAGTCGAGTGACAAAATTAGCGGAACTTTGCTTCCACATCTCTCTCATTCTGTCCACTTCTCGCCGCTTCAAAACGTCGTTTTATCACCCGTACGAATGTGTGTGTAAAGCTGGCGACAGTATCCATTGTGTTTTCTGGTGTCACGAGGATTCAATGTCAAATTCCCACCCAATTTTTAATCGCTGATTTTATTAGTTGTGTTGTGTTTTGTATTAAAATATTTTTCACGCTTATGTTTAACGCCTGATTTTACCTTCTGTTTGCTTGAATATACCTTTTGCACACTCGTAACGAAATGACTTCTTCGGCGAGATATGAAGACTTGAAAGAAGAGCTGTTCTCTGTGAAAGAGAAAGTGAAAACCAAATTGAAACAAGGCATCAGTGAGTTGATTTTGATTAAGGCTCAGCGATATTGGTTCTCAATTTTAATCTCTTTTCTCTTAAAGCCGAGGGAAACTTGAATAATGCTTTGAGCGAAGGTGACGGTATTGTGCTTTTGATGAAGAAAGAGGTGGATTTAGCGCCGCTATTGGCAAGAAGCGAATTGCTCGCAGATTGGACTAATGTTAATCGCGAATGGTCCGTGTTCAAAATTACTTGCAGAACAAATCCTGGAAGCCTTATCGGCGGTCCGAGTATTAGTAATCCTGATGGTCGAGCGATCGATTTCGAGAGCAATATGAATCTAATGAAAGGAGTGTCGATATTAGAACGAACTAATGAAAGCGTAACACGAGCCACACAAGTTGCGCGCGAAAGCGAGCAGATCGGAACTGCTGTGATCGAAGAATTAGGTGATCAACGCGAAGCCTTATTGCGAACACGTGGACGATTGCATGACACCGGACAGGAATTGAAAAAAACGCATGCCATATTAAGAGTGATCAATCGTCGCGTTATTACCAACAAATGCTTGTTAATTATCATTATTATACTTGAATTGTTAATTCTCGGAGGACTTATCTATTGGAAGTGGGTATCTAAATGGATTAAGCATTAGTTTCTTCTAATTCGATAAAAAATTCCCTTTATATTTGCTACTTTTCGATGACCAAACAAATTTAGGCAAAAACTAAATAAGTGGCCTGAAGAGTAACCATTTCTTCGGCCATATTTACATATTCTCAGCGATCTTCTTATCAATGATTAATATTGACATGATGCAAATTGAGATGCTTGCGAATTAAATATTTGAATTTAAAACTTAACATATTTTTTGAAAGGACCAACTTTTTTAATAACAACTGATCCAACAAACAAAAGAATGATTCGTAAATTATTTAAAAAGTTTATCAATTTTAAACGGTTCTTCGCTCTTTTTCTTGTAATATAAATGTTTAAAAAGAGTCGATCGCGCATTTTTGTTCTCCTTTAACTTTATCACTCCTTTTCTCGAGACAGACAAATATTTTTTATTTGCCCGGTTCATTATAAAGTAGAAACGCGCACCTTGTCTTCTGTGACGTGTCCTAACGAAGTATTCCGAAAGAAGAATCCACTGACACTTTTTCTTCCTAATTGCTTTGAATACTTTTCTCCGCACTTTAATCAAATTGTTTTCCTTCGCTAAACACGCGACATATTCCAAGCTATTCACACTCATTACCAAATTAATTATTCTGCCTTTCGTTGTTGATAAACTATTTTCAGACCTTCGATTCAAAAACGATTCATGAATATACAGAAAGTTTCTCATTATTTTTCTCGAAATCTGCTCGTCGATTAAGAAAGAAGTGTTATTAATCGCGATCAGTTCGTTTCTATTATTCTTTCCAAGCAAATGATTGTGATAGGTAACAAGATTCCAATTCAAACCTAAATTGAAAAATAAACAAGAATCAATTATCATTTAGTTTAAATCACTTTTTGAAAAATCTAAGATTGAATAAACTTACGGTTTCTTTTACGGTCTGTTTTATCCCAATTTTCGGGACTCAAAAATTGTGTTGAAGTGGGTTGAATAATAATAATAATTATAAAATTAAATAAAAACACAGCGATGAACAATTTCATCTTTAAAAACTTTTAGCAAAATTTTCAACAGTGAAGGATTAAAATTCTAAATTCAACAAACAATTGAATATGGTTCATATATAAAGTGATTAGTGAGAATGTATCAAATACATGAAATATTCGAAATTAAGCAAAGCACTGAGGAAATCATAATCGTAACGAATGATTTTTATTACAATGTAAGGCTGAAAACAAAACAATGACTACTGCTTGTCTGCCATCTGAATGGCAAACAAATATAATTTTGAATACAATTCTACAATTAGTTTTTTTTTTGTGCAATAACTAATATAAATATATAAGTTGCTTCTCAAATTCGGAAATATGACGCCTTTTCAAGAAATGAAAACCGACTCGATTTGCTGGATCCCTCGTCGACTGTTTTTGATGACAAAGGTTTACAATGCCAAATTAAACCTAGTGACTTACTTAATGCAAAGTAAAAACATTATACATAAAGCGCTTGCAAAAGCTTATGTTTGATTTTTCCTGTTTGATCAGAAACTTTGTTCGGTCTGCAAAACAAAAAAGAGAAGAGAGACAACAAATGAGAAAATTCAAACTGCTAAAACGGTAAAATTTCTGTTACTAAGCGCGTACTTTCCAATAAATATTTGAAATACATTTTTCTGTGATTTGTCCAATTGAGAGACCAATTCAGATAATGCGAAAAACGGGCCTCTAAGGTCGTTTGGCTTAACGATCTTATTTTCACTCTATTTTACAATGAAAAGAAAATTGAAATGAGCAAAGCAGCTAAAGAAGAAGAGCTAACCTTCAATAAGCCCATGTGAGTTAATAAGGAATTCGCGACAGCGTAAGATTCGTTGTTTTTGATTGCTGCCTGTAACAACATTTCTAAAAAATAGAATATTTATTTGATGTTAATTATCAATCAAATGGATGTTTACCGCATTTCTTTACTGTATTTGCATGTAGTGATTGTGTTTTAGTATCGAATTCGTTTACAGAAACAGTGATAAAAATTTCACAAAGTTTATCTAAATCAGGATTCTAAAAAAATAATTTTTCTGTGATATAAAATCATAATCATGAAGAAGAAATGCATACATTTTCCACTATTTTGGTAATTTCTTCTATGTCTTCTCTTTGTTTAGTTTCTTCCGTATCTTCTTCAGTTTCCTGTTCATCACCTCCTTCTTCACCTTCATCGTTTTCACTTTCTTCCTCCTCTTCTTCTTCATATTCCTCATCGCCCTCTTCGTCAGCGCTTCCCTCGTCATCGCTAAATTTTAAAAAATTATTTAACAGAGCATTAAAACTTATTAATTTACCTTAGTGTCAAATCAATTTTGCCACGCAATTTTTCTTTGATCCGATCACATAAATTAGTTCCAAAATTGTTAAACCCTAGATCTAACTTGACGTTTCGAAAATCAATGGACGAATCAGAAAAGACACCGATAATTAATTCGGCTAATTCGTAACCTCCAATCTCGTTTCCATTTAATATTAGTTCTTTAACATTACGTAAAACACCGCCTCGTGACAATGATTCTAGCAATGCTTTACAACCATTTTTACGAAGAAGGCAATCACCAAAATTAATTACTTCAATATGTTCCGCATTTTCTAAAGCAGCTGCAATGGCTTCACCTCCTCGGCTCGTCATTATATTGTCATTCAAATTTAGAATTTCAAGTTTTGGATTAGCTTTGATAGCTCGAGAAAGTGCTTCTATCCCTTCAGCTTTAATACCGTTTTGAGGCATTTCTAATCGCTTTAAGGTTGAAATGCTGCAAATGAAACGACAAATAAAAATTGGGTAAGAGATTTAAAAAATTACTCACTTTGATAAGGCATTACCGAAAGCAATCGCGGCATCATTTTCTAATCGATTTCGACCACAAATAAGAAATTCTAAATGCCTCAAATTCTTCAAAGCAGTGGCGAGAAGTTTACCTCCTTCAATACCTAAACCATTATTGTTTAAACGCAATTCACGTAAAGCTTGACAACTGTCCGATTGTAAGAACGGAAGCAATGCTTTAACACCGATAGGACCAAAGGCGTTGTCGCTTAAGTCTAATTCGACGAGTTTAGCGTTTGCGAGTGTAATGCCGGCTGTCAAATAGCGAATTGCGTCTGGTATTTCGGTTTTTAAACGTCCAGTGAATAGATCTTTGAAATTCGCGTTTTCGAGCGTCGGTTTAGATTCGAGTGCTTTTCCGATTGCTTTCGCGGCATCGATTCCGAGCGTGTTTCCCTCCAAATCGAGTATCCGTAGATTTAAGCAGTCAACAATAGCGTCAACAATTGGCTGCGCATCGCTCTCATCGTTCAATTTCAGTGCTTTGCCTGAGAACGAAACCTTGTCTTCCATTGTTATTCGGTCGGAGGTAAAAAGCGATAAAATTCTGTATGATTAGAACACAAAATGAGTTTAATCTCTTTGCGTGTAAAAAAGCGAAAGTAATTCGAATAAAAGTGCGTTTTTCGTTTCGAAATTTTTCGAACGATGCTTTCGCCAATCACGTCGTCGGAGGGACCGTTCATTAATTACGCTTTTTGAAATAATTGTGTCGTTAGACTTAAAAAGTGCAAAGTTTCTTTTGCCGCGAAACAAGCATAAAATAAGAAATAAAATATTGCCTCACTTTCGGCCGTATTCTGAATCTCGAGTAACCCGAGCTTTTTCGTTAACCCGAGGTCAACTCCAGTGTTAACTCGAACTTTGTG
>NCKU01003106.1:0-16209 GCA_003675995.1 Dinothrombium tinctorium | reverse complement strand
AGAGAGAGAGAGAGAGAGAGAGAGAGAGAGAGAGAGAGAGAGATGAAAAGAAAGCAGAAATGTTCAGCAAATTTAATTCTTATAATTCGCAGAACTGCGAAAAAAATGTTTGCTTCCATTCAATAAACACGAGTTGAAAGATTTTTGCTAACTTATATGTACATACTTATATGATTCTCTATTTTTTCATAAGTGTTTCTGTTAATATGAAACTAAATTTAAATCTAAATACTCAAATCAAAATTAAAATTTATTCTTTTTATTGTCAGTGCCATTTAAGCTTAAACATAATTTCAATTTGCAAATTTCATTTTGAACAGAAAAATTGTTTCATTTTTAGATAAACGCGCATTTAGCTCACTTTCGCTAACCTACTTAATGAAAAAAGTAATACAGTTTTGAATGCTATTTTTGCTCTGAAATGTAATTTATTGCAAATATAATGTGCCAAGTTTCAGAAGGGAAACACCAGAATTTTTTCTTTCTTTTACTCATTCTTTTACTCATTATTGAAAATTAAATTTCATTTCTTTTTTTGCTGCTGTAAATCAATTTATTCTGAATTTGCAAACATGAGTACAGGCTTTACAAAAATAAAGCGATACTTTTGTGATCAAATATGAAAAGTAAATGAAACTTTCGAATTTCTTCTCTCTTAAGTCGTCATCTCTTCAGTAAAATATTGTCCAGATATCAATGTAAAGCGAGATTTGAGAAGCATATTTAATTTTTCGTATCACAAATATTTAGGCTTAACGTTTATTGAAGTTTTGCTCTTATTGCATTTTCATTAAAAACTCTCAAATTGTCTTATTTCAAAAACCATAAAAGCAGAGAATTTTATATCAATGAAAAGAAAAACTTTTAGGAACAAAAATAGAGAAAAGGGGCTTAATTATGTCTTGTCATTAATCAAATGTTTCTTGAATTTTTTTTTTAAATTTTTGAACGTGGTAGGTTTTACATTGTTTTCGATTAGAAATAATAATATACTTAAAAATGGCTTCAACCTTCATTTTGATAATATTTTCATTATGAGGGAGCTTATTAGGCAAATTCTTTATGTTTACAAAAAACGGCCAAAATGCGGGCCTTCGGTTTTGCGTAAATCAAACATTTTTTTAATCTATTCTTAACAACGAATAAGCTTATATAAAATGTTACATTCTATTTTTCCTATAGCCTTTAGTAAAATCAAGTTTTCAATTTAAGAAAAAACTTTTTCAAAATTTTAAAAAGCTTACGCAACAACTCTTTTTGTAAATACATTATCACAAGACATACATGACTAATCATTGAGTATTTTTATGCTCATTCTCAAATAAAACATAAAGATAAGTCAGAGATGAGTCTAATGCTTCGCAGTGAGTTTAGCTTTCGTATATTTGTTGCAAAAACGATTCTAAAAAATGAACGCCACAATAAAATAAATTTTTATCATTTATATTTGAATCATCGTTTCCATTTAAAGCGAAGTGAGTAGACTTTTTAAGAAAGGATTATTTAAGTCGGTTTAAAATAAAATGTTTTGATGATCGAACGTCAGCTTTTCTGTGAAACTTTTTTCTGTCAAAAAACAAATTTTTTCAAATTTTTCTCGTTAAGATTGCAGTTATAAAAAATTTAAGACTCGTTTAATTATGATAAACCCTCTTCGGCAATAAACCCTCTCGGTAGTAATAAATCATCTTTTCACAGACTTTTTTCGACTTCTCTCATTAAATTCTCGAAATAATCACGCTTTCGTCGATCGATATTTGCTTTCTTCTTGAAGCTTTAGATTGCATTTAGCACTTAGCTTTGATTCGCTTTCATTAGAATTTAAATAATTGAAGCTATTCGCTTACAAACTGAATAAAAAAACATTTTTGAGATTTTTGCACTATTTTTGATTATTTGCAATTTTTAACAAAATGCTTTTTTCGCGTTTTGATAAAGCTGACTTTCGATAAATGGAATTATATTTTGAATCAATTATACAGCTGATTCAACAAAAAAGACTGCAGGTACTCTGCTTTCTTGCAATTGATAGTTTTCACAAATCAAGCAGAATATAGACTTCGCTATACATGTATTGAAAATAGTAGTTTGTTATTTTTACACCAAAACGTGCCAAAAATGTAAGCAATTGAACTAATTCGAAATTCAATGTTTTATCATTATTAAAATTTTAAGTGAATAATGGTTGAAATGTAAATGATCGATGCGAAATAGTGCTCAGTAGGTTGGTTATGAAAGCAAAGTTTGGGTGACAAATGAGTCTGAGCTTGAGTCTCGGAGGGACTGGACTCGCTTATTCTTTTCTCTGTTGGACTCTTTTTTATTAAGTTTTGCTTATATTTTAAAGTTTTACTCAAAATAATTTACATATGAAAATTTAGGTTTTTATCAACTTTTGAAATGTGTTCTAATGTTGATTCAATTTTAATTAGTGTCACTCAACTTACGTTTGTTTATTCACTCGTGATTTATTCACATTATTATTTTATTGTACCCATTGAAAATTCATATCATGCATAGTAAAAGTAACATATAAATGTGGCAAAACTGTAGAGACAGAATGTTTTGCTATCTTATCAACTCAAAACCGGTAAATTTAATGAAAATAATCTCAAAACATTCCGCCACTGATTGTACTCTCATGGTCACATTAATGTTATCTTTTTCATTTAAAACTTGAATTTTCAATGGGTAAAATAGCATTTTAATGTGCTAACGAGTATACTAACGTGATCAGAAATAAAGGCCATTTTACTTTTGAAAGCAAAAAACGTCCTAACTGTTTTTAATGTCATACATGCTTTTTGATTTCAATAATGAGGTTCTTGCGTTGCAGTGAAGTACGCTTTCAAAAGTAAAAAGTACACTCATGTCAAATAAAATCTTTTCACATCGCTTTATTGCATAGCGATAGACTCAAAGATTTTATTAAACACGAGTGTACTTTTTTTAATCACATTGATACAGTCAGTAGCTCAAAAGTGCATATTTTTGTGAAAGTATCAAACTTTTTTCATTATCCACTTTTTTCTGCTGTAATTTAAGCTAATGAAAAATTAAAATAGTTATACGCTGTTTCTTGCATACGAAAACTGTTTGCTTTATATATTAAATTACATCTTTACATCAGATTGTATTTTAGAAAAACAGTACACGTAAAAAAGGTGTGAATAGATTTCAGTTGAAATACTAACTTTAAAAATGCTGAATTAGGTTATCAAAAAAACTGTATTCAAATGTTTTATGAAGCATAGAGTTGTGGAAATATCAATGTATCCAATTTGGTTATTACGATCTTCGCTTTAAAGAATGCAAATATGTACGGTGACTGCCAAAAAGTTACTCATCTTTCACCATTCAGAACTAGTTTATTTCAATATAAAATATTTGGATAAGATAAGCAACTTTTTGGCAGTCACTGTATTTGAATTGTTGTTGTTGTTTTGTCTATCTCTGATTTCTACTCTTCGTCTAAAAAATTTACATCTTACTTATAATTAATTTTTTTTCTATAAGTTTATCTGGAATGTGAAATTTTGGAAAAGTTTCGAAATGTGATTAAAACTTTTTTAATCTCACAATTTAAGATTCGCTTTAGAAAAACATTTTAAAAACGCACAAAAATTAAATTGAAATTTATTTCTTCACCTCTTGCCTGGAAAAACAGCTACCTTCGTGTTTTGCAATATTAATCTTTAGTTCAGTTTATGAAATTGTTTTTTTTATAAAAATTGTTGATTAAAAATTATTGATTCAAAAAATTTTCATTTTCTGTTTACAGTCGATAACAGAATATTTTGCGACTGTTTTTACTAAGTATACCGGTTTTCTATGGGTAAGTTAGCACAACATTCTGTCAGTGAATGCACATTTACCTTAAGGTTCATTAACAATATTCACCAATTTTTAATATCGCAACAATAACGAATTTCTAAAAGTGATTTTAAATTCGCGTTCAAACAACTTAATTAATATTTTTATTAATTATATCAAACTTCAAAGCTTTTATGAATGACAAAAATTATAGTTGATTGTTACATTCACAATTAATCACAATCAGTCTTTAATTTATACATGAGAAATATTTTTTATTCACTCCTGATTCCTTCTAATTATGCGAGACTTTAAACCGATGGCGCAATGTATCAGATTATAAAACTTTTCAATTAATCTTCTTTGCATCGAAAAGTTTACATAGAAGTTTAAAAAAAATATTAAAGTAGTGATATTTAATCAATTAAACAAAAAAATAAAGGATCAAAAATTTTTAATGATAAAAATATTACATTACATTCACTTTAACAATACAATTCAAAAATTCTTCCTTTTTTTATTTTAAATAAAGCATTTCACTAAATATAATTTAGTCATCATTATATTCT
Source organism: Dinothrombium tinctorium (assembly GCA_003675995.1). Classification (NCBI taxonomy): domain Eukaryota; kingdom Metazoa; phylum Arthropoda; class Arachnida; order Trombidiformes; family Trombidiidae; genus Dinothrombium; species Dinothrombium tinctorium. Next base: position 11,827 of record NCKU01003106.1, on the reverse strand, counting down.
GTTGAACATAAATTTTTATAATTATAGTTAAAAAATAAAACCAAATGGTAAAATTTCTTTATTTTCTCAATATGATCATGTATCAAATTATAAACTTTTCATTGTAACTTTTTACTTTTAAAATTTTGATTTAAATCATTAGTCTGAATGTATTTTATATTTCATTTCAGGATATTTTTATAAACTTTTTCTTATTTCAAACATAAGATTTTTTCTTTTCTGAATTCTAGTATATTCTCAAAAGTGTTCCACTAATGTAAAGTTACATTAGAATCGTTTTAAAACTTTAAACACTATAATTATCTTGATTACAACCAGACTGTTGAAACAGAGACTCACTTTCACATTTACTCGAGTCTAGTTCTTCTTTTTCTCTCATTTTTAAACTCACTGTTAAAACAAAAGTAAAAATTGCTTCGTTTGTGTAAATGAGTTTAATATATCGAAAAGGAGCAAATAATTTAGCTTTAAACAATAAAAAAACAATCTTTGAACTTTTCTAGTACAAAAATTTGAAAAACTTGATTAAATGTTAACTATTTAGAGGAATGCAAGTGAAATCTACCTCATTTTTCAAAAGAAAAATGCATTCAAAATCTTAAAAAAGAATGAGAAAAGTTTTCATTGAATTCGCTTTCAACTGAAAATTTTCATTAAGCAAAGCACATTAATAAAGCAGTGTGTGTTCGAACATTTGCATCAAATTGAAGAAAATGAAAAAGTAACAAAAAAAAACTCTATTCGCCTTTCGCTTTTAAATTAAGCATTTGAATGTTGAATGCAATTGATTCTTAGAGTATTGCGTCATGTTTAATGCAAAGAGAAAACCTTTTCACCTCTTACAAAGCGAATAACAAATTTGTCAATTGTTCGCTCGCACTCATTTTTCTGATAGATGAATAGACTCGCGTTTATCTCATTCTCAGTCTGCTCGCCTCTTTCATTTCTCTTCTTATGCTCACTTCCTTTCCTACTTTCTAATTGCAGTCTTCCAGATCCTCGGTCGACGCCGCACTTTTAACTGAAGCACATGGCTTAATAACCGACATGCTTACAGATCCAACATTGCCGCCGCACGTATCCGGTGGATTGCGTGCGGTTGCGGCGATTCTTTCGCCGTCGAGTCCACCTGTTCCTGCACGATCGAAGCCGTCTTTAATGACAACTTTTCCTGTTAATGAATTGAAGCGTGAAGAGGAGGGCGAAGCGATTCCATATACGGGAGAAAGACCTACATCATTTTCCAAAGTATGCCATAAATGATCGATGTTCTTTATCCATTATATATGCGAGTTCTTTACACGCTTATTAGTTCTTTATACGCTCGTAGTCTATTTACAGTCAGAGTTCTACTTTACTCATAACATATGCATAAAACGCGTGAACAAACGTTTTGCTTCGCGCAAAAAAATGTTTTTATCATTTGAAGTAAGCAAAATTTTCCTCGACAGCGTGGCAGACGCAATGTACCTCCCAGCATACTCCGAAGAATGTCGACCAGCACTTGGAGCACAACCACCTCAGCCACCGGCATGCCGACAGTGGAGCCGGAGCCTTCCAGAAAACGATGCGCTAGTTTCCGCAACACGCCCGGTTTGTCTAGCCCAAACACAGCAAATGCACCTTCAATTACCAGGTAATGAGAAGTAAATTTGGTCTGAAAAGCGCTCATTATTTGATCATTTTACGCTTTTTCCTTTTTATCGCCATTTTTTCTGGGGTCTCGTTAGTCCTGTGAATCCATATCCTATAAAGGCTCGTTCTTACTCAACGACAGCGCTTCCGATGGATGCATTGATGCATTTTCAAGAAAAGCGTGAAGCGAAGACACCATTTGACTTGTACTCATTCGATTCAAACATATCAACACTTTCATCATCAGGCGAAGTTGGTCACCGAGAAAACGAGCCTGATGTCGAAGAAGAAGCCATCTCTGCTGAGAAGCAGTCGAATGTATATTCACGATTTGCCACTCGGCAGCCGAAACAAAACGTTCCACGCTTTAATTTGACTTCAGATTACGACAGTAGTAATGATTCTCCGAGTGGCAGTGAAGCTACTATTGATGATAGCGTTCTCTCTTCAGATTGTGCTTCACGATTATCATCAGTAAACAAACGTCAATTGATATCAAACTTCGACAGCGGAAGAAATGTCGGGAGTCCAATGAAAGCACGCACAGAGAGAAATGAGTGTTCGCTTTGCGGATGTAAACTTCGACATTCAACATCCACGATGAAAGAGAGAACAATTGGTTCCAATCTGGAACCAGTTTGGCCAAACATCAGTCCGCAACCGCCTGTTGTGCCAAACATAGATCAATTCGGTCGACACTTGATCGATGACACTGCCTTCGATTTGGATGAAATTGCGAGCGACCAGCTGTTAAATCGAATCCAAGAGTGGGATTATCCGATATTCGAGTTGCAAGAGCGAACAGGCGATACGATACTCACTCAATTAAGCTATCGAATATTTTTCGAAGCTGGCTTATTGGACGCGTTTAAAATTCCTATTCCCGAATTCTTGAACTACTTCAGAGCGCTTGAACAGGGTTACAAAGAAAAGCCATGTAAGTAGATCGTTTTTCTTTTCGCTTTGCGCATTAAGGGGACACAAACTTTCCCTTTCTATGTAAGTTTATGCATCACGCCCCTTCTGACAAGTTACTTGGAAGTTAATGCTGCTCGCTTTAACTCTTATACAAGCGCATAAATTATGTTTTCTGATTCAATTCAATCGAAACAGATTCTACCGCAAATTATTTCAGTGAATAGCGCGAATTGCGTTTCCAGAGCCACAAATTGTGAAACTTGCTTCATTGGCTTCAGACTTATAAACACCTCAAACGAAGTAATGCGCTTCATTTTCACGCTTTCGATTACATTATTTTCAATGCTTCGTTCATTTTCAAAACCAATCAAACTTTGGCGCTCTCGAAGAGAAATGTTGCAAATTTCTTTACTTTTTCTTTAATGATTACATTAAGTAAAATAAGTACTCGGAGATTGATTAATATACAGAAACGAGCTGTTAATCAACTCGTAGAACAATCATACAAGATTTTAAATGTTGAACAGTACTTATAATAATTGAGCTTTTCGCCGCACGCAATAAAATGTTTATCGATTATAATTTTTATCGCAATTGAGAAAATCCAGAATCTAATTTGCACTTTTCTCACTGCCATTTTATTGCTTATTCTACATTTTTTTCCAAAAATTATTTTATTTTGATTCTGAAATTTATTGTCTCAAAATCTTTACTTTTTATTTTATTTTCTACTATTCGTGTGAAAGCAAAAATTGAATTCATTCAACAACATAAGTTTTGCTATAAGCTTGTCTGCGAAAAGTTTGGCTTTAAAACTGTTTGTCATTTGAATTTATTTAAAAATCTTTTCACTTTTGTGTATCCATTTAGTTGAAAGGGAATAAAATTTTCACTTAAATTGATTTATTAGATTTATCCATCAAATCGTTAGTTGTCTGAAATTCTCAAAAATTTTTTGTGTTGATTTTGTTATTCAAAATTAATTGATCGTGTTTTAAAGATCAATTGATGAACTTGCTTTGTAAATTTTGTCAATTTCTTTTCATTCCTTCCATTTCGATATTTTCTCGTTTCAAAATTTTTAAAGTGAAAGCAAATAAGAAGTTTGTACAAGACAAAGGCGTTTCGAAGAAATGCACTCTTTCGAGTTTTCATTCACCAGACTTGTTTTTAGATTGTTTTCCGAAAAAGCTAACGTTTTTCAAACGCAAATAACTTTGATGGTTAAAATTTTTTGTTTAACATTTCAAGTGATAATTTCCTTACATAGAAATTGTTTTCTCATTCAAAAATATAAAAATAACCACAATTTTAGAAACTTTTTTTTTAAAATTGACTTTCACATTAATCGATCAAGTAAAAGTTGTGAATTTAAATATGATAATGATATTGATAAGTACACTGGTGGCCACATTAATATGTTTTTTCATTTGAAACTTGAATTTTCAATGAATAAGATAACGTATCGATGTGGTCACGAGCGTACATCATAGTTAATCTTCCACTTTACTTTCATTTTTTCTGGAAACGAATTTTCATTTTTATTTTCTTCGTGAAAAATTTTAAAATCTAAAATAAACATCTCTCTACTTTTAAATATTTTATAATGCACTTTATTTCGCAAATGCATAATTCGCATCATATCGGTGGTTTCGCATACATTCCGAAATAATCTCTTTGCAATTTCAAAACATTTTTAATATTTCAACATAATCTGAGATTTAAATTTCTTTCAATAAGATTGAAATGCAGATTTGTCGCAAAATTTGATTCACGCTCGTGGCGGTCAAATGTAAATTTTCATATGGAGTATACCATTGATTCTAAATTAACTAAAAGAATTAACAAAGTTTATTGTTTATTAAAAAGTAAATTTTTATGAGAAACATTTTTGAACACAGTGTCGCTTGTGAAAAAATTTCATCATTCGTTTCTATTTACGTTAGAAGCTTTAATTGAAATGTATCTTTGGTGAGATTTCGCAAAGTATGCTTTGAAGAAACAAGAGCATTTAGAGCCTAAAAATTGCTTTTTCATTATGTGCCTTGTTTTGACCTCTAATTGCGAGTTGTAGAGCTGTTGAGAGCAGTAATTTTCGCCAGAAATTAAGAATTTGCGTGCATGTGAATTGTGTAGTGAACAATGGTAGATAAGAGTGTCACGCGACTTCTTTGTACTCATTATGTGCATTTTCACTAGTAATAAAAAGAAAGGACAAAATTTATTTCATTTTTCGCTTTATGTTTTGAGCTTTGTGAACTATGCTGTGCCCAATCGTTTGTTTTCTTTATCAATAGTTTACAGCGAGCAAACAAATGTTCTAAACCAAAGACATCTTTAAAAAAAAAATTATTTACTTTATTGTTACATCGGTCTGTTGTTCTTTCAATGGTAACATTTTTATTGCCCTCGAAGCTATCTTTATTCGAATTATTCAATTTTGTTCGCTTTATTTTAGCTGTTAGGTCAAAATGAAATCTTTCTTCTTTTTCGAAAATTTTCAATTCATTTTCAAACTTCACTATTCGTGGTTATGAATTTTGCTATTTTTACACTTTTGCTAGCATTTGAATTCCTGAAATAATATCAACTTGCTTATTAATCAAAAAATGTCGTTCGGATTATTTATCTCAGTAATTTAATTTGCAAATTCTCTTTTTCGCTTTGATCAAAAATATTTCATTTTCATTTTTCTCCAAAAGTTTCCAATTTAGTATTAAGAGCGCGAGATTCTAGAACACGAGCGGAATTTCTTTTTTGTAAGCCTGTGATAATAATGGAAATGAAAAGGATTATTTCGAAAGATATTTACTCGTGATTTATTGGTTTTCATCTTGTTTCAATTCTTATTGTTCTTGTTTTAGAACTTTTTGAACAGACAATCATCCAATTAATCGAGAAAGTGTTTCACAAAATATAAATTTCGAAACAAGCCTCAACTAAAACTATTTCGTATAAACTTGTTTTTACAATTTTATCCACAAGATATGAAATAAAATTTTCTAATACTTTAAGCTTGTCAAAGCTGTTCTCAACTCAATTCAATTTAAATTTTGTATTAAAGTTTATTCGAACTCTTTTTCCTTTTTCACATTGTTTGACAAAAAATTTTCAATTGCTTCCTGCTTTATCGATAAAATCTTTTCACTTCTGGTCTTTCGCATCAAGCGAATTTTGAATTTTGAAATCACAAACAACCTGCATCTGATACTTTAATCTGTAAAATTAGCAATCTAAGCCATCTGTCAAGTTTTTTGTGTGTTATAAGCTGGTTTCTTGTTTACACTTTTGAAAAATAGTTTTTAATGATTTTGAAACGAGACGTTAGATTAAAAATAAAAAACATTTTATCGATTCTTTCAAAAAGATCTCAAATCTTTTTCATCATTGAAGTTGAAACGTAATGGCGTTCCTTCCATTTTTATTGATTGAATTTCTGCTATATTTCAATTTAGAGAAAGAAAAATATAAAAAGAATCGAAAAAATTTCTATCAAAATTTTATCAATCGTACAAAAATGTCAACATGAAAAAAGAAATGGAAAAGGCCTGATGAAAAATTCAAAAAATTGAATTCGATTTTTTTCATATTTTTGGAGTAAGAAGATTTTATGAATTTTAAGTGAAGTTTATTTGATATTTTCAAGTACAATCATGAGCACAATGATATGCCATTTAATCTAGTGAAAATTTGAATTTTGAATGAGAAAAATAGAATTTTAATGAGGCCATAATTATACACTTTTCATGCCTAATTCCATTCTATATTTGTGAACTAGTCCAAAAAATACAATTCAAAAATATTCTTCTCTAGAGATGTTTTTTCAACTGCGCCAATTTTTTTCCTAATTGCTGAATCTCTTAGCACTCGAAAGCTAAGCATTTTGATGGAAATTTTTATTGATTTGATGATTATTTTACTGCAAAATGGCAGAAATTTTTTGATTTGCGCCAAAAAAACGAGATCCATTATTTCTAATGTGCTCACTTATCGTCTAAGAAACATATTTTAACTTTATTTCAGCTCAATTTTTAGTGCTCTTAAAATTAGATATTTGAAAATATTGAAAGTTTTAAAAGTTCTTGAAATTTTTTCTTAACTTTATCATAAAAACGTTCACAATATAAAATGTTTCAAAAGCTTTTTAACTAACTAGGGAATCACTGTAATAGTTTCACAGCTTGTCTCACAAGAATTTGTTCAAACACAGTTTCAAATATGAAACGAAACGATTCTTAGAGCTTTTACGCATAATGCGAGTGCAAAGTTTTATTCACTTTAAAAAACTTTAATTATTCTAATGTCGCTGGCTAATAACTTTTGGGAATTCCTACCGGTGTTGCTGTATTGAAAGCACTTAAAGAATCACATATTTAAGCCAAACTACACAATGTATTTAGTAGTAAATTCATTTTAAAATTTACGTTCTGTAAAAGCAAGTTTAAAAAAATTCGTCATGTTATTTATCCATGGCATTAAAAAAAATTCCCCATAGATTTCGTTATAAAGCTCACCTGTGAATAAAAGATTGCGCGCATGATATGTGAAGCTAAATATTCTTGGATTCTTTCATTTCATATTTGATACTATTTTGAAAAATCTTTTTTGGATTTATTCCAAAGCTGGCTCTAAAACTTTTCAGACGCTTCCGTTGTACGATTTTTCAAAAGAATTTTTTTCCTTTGACAAGGAGTTCAAAAGCTTTTACTTTGAAAAAAAATTATAAAAACGAATGAATGTGTTTGAATCAATAAATATAGAGAAAAGTGAAGTTTAAGTGTTATGTAGGATTATCAGCAGTAGTCATTTTAGATTTAGAGAAAATGTTTGGAGAAAAATGCTTCCTTTTTTCAATCAAAATTCGATTTTATAAACTCTCATTTTCATGAATTTCTTTTTTCAATCAACGAAACTTTATTTACCTCATGGTGTTAATCGTATTTAGTCTTTCATGAACTCTTCGTTTTAATGAACATTTTTTCGAGAATTGCTTCTTAAAATCAAGCCTCAAACTGTATTTGCATAAAATAGTTTTTCTTCCAGAATCATAGTTTTTCCAATTTTGAGGAAAAAATCTTTGTATTTGTAGAAAACTTTAATGAGCTTACCCTGATTGCTTTAAAAAATTTAGAATTAAATGATACGCGTCTGCTAAAAATTTTTGAATAAATATAGAGCTTTCTTTCAGAGAAGTGAAACTTACACAAGTCAAAATTATGTTCCTTTTGTTTTCAAGAAAGAAAAATGGCTACAGTTAGCGAAAACTGAATAAATGTTTTTTCGCAAAAAGTCATTTCACTACACTATATTTCACTAAGTTTAATCGCATTTTAACAGCCAGAATCTTCTTTCTCGTGAAAACATTAATAAAATGAATTTAAAAACTATCAACTCGCTTTTTACATTTAATGTTAACAGGAAAAAAAAACATTTTAAGTCATAAAATTGCTACCATTAAGAAGCAAATAGAAACATTAATTTCACTCGCTCAAGAAGAGGAAGCTTTTGATGAAAAAAAAATCGAGGAAGGCAATTAAGCAAAATAGATTTTATGCGTTGAATTTGTTTTTAAAAGCAAAACGATTCTTTGAATTCCAAAAGAAGCCGCACGTTACAACAATTTTATCAAATTTCATTTTATAGGTTGAGTCGATGCTTGCATGCACCCAAAAGCAGAGAATAACGAACGCAATAATTGAATGAATTTATTCCAAAAGGACCTATTCAGCAATGCATATATTATTAGATAGGCGATTTCGAAATAAATTCATTCAATTTCTTTAATTCCTTCACTTCGACCTTAAATTTTTAAAGAGTATTTAATGAAAATTTTGATTACGGATTAATATGAATTCGAAATGAATTCGATTTTTTTGATTTAAAGTTAGATAAATAAAATCTCACAAAACTTTATTGTTTAATTAAACTTTCTTGCATAAATGAACTAAAATGCTCTAGTACGTGAAATTTTATGACTCAAAGCTATTTCATATTTTGAAATTTTATATAAATAATATAGAAATGTAAAAAAAATAAAATAAATAAATAAAGCTTTAGAGAGAAATTATTAAAATTTTGTCCAAATTTTCGATTAAGCTATTATAAAATTAATTACTTCAATATTTTTTGATATTGAAGCATTTCCATTTTTAATTTTAAAAGTTTGTTTTATTATTTAGGTTTGCTAAAATAAAAGTTCAATCTTCAAAAGCTTTGAAATATAAAATTTTGATAAAGTTTCACTTCAATTTCCTCAGTGCCGTGTTAGTCAATAACACTTATTCAAACAACATTTTTATTTTTTAATTTATTTAAATCGTGATTGGAAGAAACTAAAATTTCAAACACATTGTTTTTTAATTAATTATAAAAACAAAATCTAAATTAAATAAAAAATTTTCCGTAAATTTGAAACGATTAAAATAACATTTTAAAATGAAGATATTTTGATTAAATGTTTGTAGCCATCACATAATTAAGTTTGTAAGGCTATCATACAAGTTACTCTCAGTTTTAAGTTCCTTTAAATCATTTTGAAAAATATGTTCTCATTTCCTTTCCTATAAACAAAAATTTCTTAGATGTAAATCGTTGTTTAAAGAATCATGAAGTTTATTTTACAGATAAAACAAGAATAAGAATCTTAGTAAAAAATAGATTAAATCAAATTACGTTGTACAATATATTTATTTCTGAAATAATACGTATTTAGCAGAAATTAAAGTCTGTTTAACAAAAAAAATGGATAGAACCATCAATGATGGTGTTTCAAAAATCATATTTTTAAAAATAATAAATAATTCGATTTGTTTGATGGCAAAATATTCTATAAAATACAGTAAAACCTCTATTAACGAACACAAAAATAATACCTGTCCAAACTGAATTTGCACACAAAAATTAACTTGAAACATTTTTAAGTTAAAGAGTTGTTTTTGAAAAATACTTTTTGACGAAAATATTAATCACGAGAGCGTGAAAGTGGAGGCTAAGTTTGCGACCGAGCTCATCTTGAAATAATCATCACTGCACGCGTGAGACCGCAATAATACTTTGCGCATGTTTGGACATGTTTTAAAATACCCTCATAACTTAATTAAAAATACTCTCTCTAGAACGGCCACCTCTTTATAACAGTCAGATTTTTTGATTTTTTGTGTCCTTTGTAGACAGGTTTCACTGTATCCATTTCATTTAGTAGGAATAGAAAAAAGTATAATTTTCAATCGTAATTGTAGGAAAACTTTTTACTCTAAATAAATAGTTTACATTGAAAGTAAAGTTTTGAGGAAAAATTGCTCTCAAGGATACACAAACAAGTCACAACAAAAAAGCAAAATTAAGTGGTCTTAAAATCAGAAAAGTTTGGGAAAAATTCTTGTAAAGTGTATTTTTACTCAAATAATGCAAAAAATAATTTGAAGAAAGTTTAATTCTCTCAATTGCTTTCACATTCTACTGGTTTAGCAATTAAATAATAAACGATTCAAAATCGAATACAAATACAAATTAAGATCGAATAGTTTTAAATTCATAAATTCATTAAATTTGCTCCAAAATAAAATATAAAAATATTAACCCTTTAAACTATTCAATTTCTAGAATCTATATTAAATGTAAAGATCCAACATCTATACAAATTTTTTCTTATAAAAAGTTCCTTTTACTTTATTCATTTTCTTTCGATTGTTTCGTTTTTATTTCTAATTCCAATCAAATACTCTGATTCCTTTTGCATTAATGGACAACATTTTAGTTTATTTGACAGTAATTTTTTAAAAATAATCTTCATATTAAGCTCAATGCTTCATAGACTTAATATTAATTTTAAAAATGATCACTTTTCGCTCGCAAACACAGACGTTGTTTAGAAATTTGAAAGACAATCATTGACATAGAGATTTATTCTATTAATATTGTAATTAATATTGACAATCATTGTTTATAGAGATTAATATTAAAATGAATAAAATTCGAAAGCCTCAAATTCAATAGTGAGATAAAAATTCTTTTAAAATGAAAATTTTTTATAGCAAAAGTTCTTTACCTTTTCAAATTCACTGAATCTATTAGATTTTTTCTGAGAAAAAAAAATTATAGCAAAAAATAGCTTTCAATGTCGTAAGAGTAGATCAGATAGTTTTTCCATTCAAAAAGTTTTTTCAAATTGTAAAAAGTAATCCCATTTACAATCAAACTTTTCTCTTTCGATGTAAGGAGGTTGAAAGTTCGAAATAAAGAGAACGTCTGATACCAGATATTAATATCTATTGAAATTTTTTGGTCAAAGATTCCTCTGAAATCAGATTTTTAGGATGTCAAATAAAGCTTTGTTTGCATTTTCTTCTTTCCTTTCCTTGTAAGCTTACGATAGCACTCACGTCAGTGAAATGAGTTTAATTCTTGTACCAGAAGCAAATTAAATACTTCAAGACATGATCACAGTGTTTTGTTTGAATATCGCCTAAAAATATGAAAACTAAACGAAAATTTTTATAAATTATTAAAAATTATGTTGTAATTATTTTTTCTTTTAATTTGTACATGAAAAATTTTTACTCATTTAAAATTGTTTTTATAATACTTCTAACATAAGAAGGTATTATGCGAGATTTTAAACTGTTGGCTTGATACATCATACTAAAAACTATGAATAAATCTTTTTTGCGCTGAAAAATTTAAAAAGAAGCAAAGCGATTTGGCAGTTTCTATGGCAAAGCGACTATCTTTTGAGAAGAATTAAGAAAGAGTTTTGCGAATTACCTAGCTAATCCTCTCACTATTCATTTTTTATTTCCTTTTGATAACGATTATCATAAATACATTCTCAATTCGCATTAATTCTCAATTTAGTTGCGTTGGATTGAATGCAATTCACTACAATTTCCTTTTGTTTGAATGTATTTATTCAAATATTTGTAGCGTCACTCGCAAACATGTTAACTTTAAAATTTCAATTAATTTAACTTTGTACTTACCGATAAAATATTGTAAAACGCCCACCAAAAAGCATAAATAAACCTGACAGTCGCGCTGACATTCATTCAGTGCTTTGAATTCGGATTGTTCACGTTAATTAGTTGCGCGACCGTTCCACGTATTAACTAAATCATTTATTCTATGATTCTTTGTATTTGTGCCGAACCAAAATAATCTTGCTATTACAACTCATTAAATTAGTCTACGAGACAAAAAGAATACAATTATAATAATTAATTTAATGTTGGTTTTGTTTTACTCGTGAAAAACCTAAAAATCATTTACATGGAAACTA
>NCKU01003105.1:0-16211 GCA_003675995.1 Dinothrombium tinctorium | reverse complement strand
AATTTTATTTTATTTCCGTTTATTTTGAAAATTAATTGAGTCCATATTAAAAATTAAAACTATTGGAGTTCGTCTAGACAAATAGTTTAGATTAAAAAGTAAAAATTAACCGAAATTTTTTTTTAATATAGGCCCAAAATTTCCTCGCGACTTTTGCAATTTGCCATATTGCGCTAACCTGTTGCGAGATTTTTTTCAAAAAAATTCATCCTGCTCTCTTACTCTCGAAAGCTTTAATGCCAGACCTCCACGAATTTTCAACAGGAAGCTGTACACAGTTATATCTTTGCTTAGTTTTGTTTCGCGACGACGGCCAACTCTGCTTTATACATTGATTTTATGGTACCAATCTTAACTAAAGAATAACCCAAAGTTTACCTATTGTTAGGCTGATGTTGATAGCCTTTTTGACCTCTTTAATCACGAAAGCCGAATAGAAAAGAATCACAATCAAAATACGAGTTTTATCAGTAAAAAAGTATTTTGCATGCATTTTAACAATAATTCTCAAATTGAATCGAATTTATTTCAGCAAGTTTAAATTGCGACGGAATCCTTATAAAGCCGGATGCGTTCTCGTCAGATGAGATAATAAAATTCGATCAATAGCAATTCTTTTTCAGGGACTATATATCAGCATGAGTTTAATATAAAGCAAAAATTTATCATTTTTTGAGTCCATGATTCGATCAATTTATATTCCCAGAGCAATACATTATTTTGAAATGTAAATTAAATAATCTTTGCTTGAGAAATTTATTAGATATTAGATTTAAATAAATTACGGAAAATTTCGGCTTTGTTTAAAATGAGTGAATATAAACTTTTACCTTATTTACTGAAAGCATTAATAACTATTTATTTTATATTTTTTTTAATTGCATATCAATCAATTAAAATTTATTTTAGAAAATTCATCTTGATCGTTTAAGATTTAGAACTCTTATTTTTGTGTTTTTTATCCTTGTATAAATAATCAAGAGCAATTTTACGAGAACTTTTAAAAACCTTTACTTTTCATCCTCTTATATTTAACTCAAATAAGTTCGTTAATTAACTTTAAGCCATTTAAGGTGATCTATATATCATGTAATTTCAATAAAACTTTCATTGGAATTTTTTATCTTTTTAGTGTGGACTTTAAATGACTTCAATTTAATTTTATTTCAATTTTAACATTCGTACATCTTTGATTCTTAATCATGAATACAATAAGTAGATAAAGAGATAATATTTTCATAAATTTTTATATGATAGGAATTTGTTTCCGAGCTGAAAAATGTTCGCAAGCTTCAGTTTTTTTTTCTTGAAGATCAAATTTCCTTAATATCGGAATAAAAAAATTTTAAAATGTATTTATGAGAATATTTTAAAATACTGCTTGTAAATTGAATTTGTTTATAAGAAAATCTTACAATCTATACATTGCATTGAGCAGAAAAAAATCTCGCGATTAGTTTTATGTAGAAAAAACTTTTCAGAAAAATTTTTTCTTTCAAACCTTACTCAAATTTTTTAATCAAATGATTCCTTGTTAGTTCTTATTTTTAATTATTCAATGTTGACACTAGGCCGACAGAAAAATGAGCAAGACGTTCCATCTCTTATCAATGATGAAAGCCCGCACCTTATGTTCGAATGAATTGACAACTCAGCTTATTTAAAATAATGTAAAAGCATAGTAACAACTTTCTTTTAGTAAACAGAGTGTATAGCTCAGTCGATAAAAATTGTCAGCTGCGCAAAGCATACAAAGTAAAGAGAAATTTTATCTCGACTGAGATGAAGCCTAAATACCCATAATAAGAAAAAAATTCCCGCTCTTGCTTTTCTCACTTTTTTCATCGACCGTTTTTGATTGATAAAATAAATTTTTACAACAGTAAACTTTATTTATCACATCTTAAAAAATTGTATAAACCTTCTTCTTTTTAAATAATGTCAATTTTTACAAAGCAAAGCGAAACACAAAGAAAAACTTTGGGTGTGTAACAATAATAAATAAGTGAATGAAAGAGATTAAAAGCCACAAATGCACTCGTAATGAAAAGAGTTTAATCGAATGTTTATACGATGCGTTCTGAATAAAAGTAGTTTACAATGTGTTCTCGTGAAAGATGTTTGTTGAAAACCGAGACACGGTTTATAGGCTCGCAGTTAAAAAGTTTTCTCCGGTATCCGTTTCACAGAGGTTGCACCGAAAGACGCACGTAAAAATATATAATCGCACGAGTTCGTCGTAAAAATTGTATACGTTACACGCAAAGGCACATGACTTGAACGAACGTAAAGATATGATGTACGGGGCGCGAATACAAATATCACTGAAAAAATGTTTGATCCTTGTGGATGTCAATCAATGCGTTTCCCTTCGCGTTGGAAGGCAGCTGAAAATCGCTCGCCGTTCTCTTCGCTTGAATCTATTACATACATTGACTCGCATAAACTATTAGAAACAGCAGTCAAAATGAGCTCACCTTCAATAAAGGCATATCGTAGCAATTATCGTGAGCAGACACAGCAATATCGCGAGAATTATTGTCTTGAAAGTAGACCGACATTTGTGTGGCTGCGTACGGCGACGGGCAGTAGACACTAGTGCGTTCGTCCTTTTGCACTGTTTCATAAACAACTTTCGCCGACGACATCGATATATTATCGCATTTTTGCGATAAATTGTCACCTTTAAGCGAACGACCGAATCAATGAAAATTAATGAGCTATAAGAAAGCGCAGCCTATGGCAAATCTCACCTAAATATTGCACCGAACTCAGACCATTATTGCGTTTGTATCCGAAAAACAAGACAAAAATAACAATCAATAAAACTGCAATAAAAACCGATGTAATTGGAAGTAACATCTGAATGAAGCGACGAGAACGATGTTCTTCCGAAGAAGGATTGATAAATATTGGAGCAACTGTTCCTTCATTATGGGAGTGCATTAAATGAGCGATCAATGAGTCAGTTGTTTATTTACCTCCTTTTTCGGTGAGAGTAGCGAACAGATACTCAGCCTCGGTGCTTCCAGCGTCGCTGTGAGCAGAAATCAGTAGATTGTACCAAACTCCAGGGTAAAGGTCGTTAAGAAGAAAATCTTCTACAAACGGCGGAACTATATTAGAAAGCAGAATCCATTCATTTTGTCCTTGTTGCTTATACTGTATAACGAAATTGTTGATCGGACACGCATTTGTTTTCCAACTCGACAAATGCAACATTATATATGTCGAGTTCACAGTCATTAATGATTGTTTGTCGGGTGCCACCGGGGCTAAACAGAGTTTGCACAGTTAACTGTAAATCGCTTTCATCGCGCAGAGAACTCACCCAAGCCATCGGTTTGAAACGAAAGCACTTCGCTTCGTTCGCTGCTTCCAACTTCGTTGAACGCAATTAAATATATTTGATACTTTGTGCCACACTTTAAAGAATGAATCGTGTACGAAGTCAATGTACCATCGCTTATTGTTTCGTGCAGTTTCCAATCGTTATTTGAACGAAGAAATATACGAAAACCTACAAAACGAACAAATTCTCATTTTTCATCGCCTCTGAGTGCAACAAACGTTTGCGACCTTTGCTATAGCCAAAACTCATTTCGGCAGCAGTTAAGAAGCTCGAACACAGCAAATTAAGCGCATAAAAGACAAAGAAATAACACTTGCCTGTTATATGGTTCGCATCTTCGTTCAGAATCCATTTCAATTTAGCCGATGTCGCCGAGCTCGAAATCACTTTCAGTTTCGGTGCTAATGGCGGGTCTTTGTCTAGCGTGCGACAAACAACTTCTGGTGACAAAGGACCCGCGCCTTTGCTATTGAACGCTTGAATAGTAAAAACATATGAAGTGGCCTTTTTTAAATTGTCGAAAGTGAATTCCAGCGGTTTGTCGCTATGCGCCTCGACTGTAGTGAACGTGTATTGTTTGTTCGAGTGATTGATCTTATGACCGATGTAATAACCAGAAATTGATCCAATGTTTTCGATATGTCTTGGCGGCTATTGGGAAAGTGTGCGAAAGAAGCAACGAGAAAAATATATTTATTATGCGCCATTAACAGAAAGAAGTACCTTCCACTTTATTCTTATTGATTTCGAGCTCAACGCTTCTGTGCGAATCGAAACAGGAGCGGTTTCAGGTACTGAAAGATGATGGAATCAATAAATCTTGTGAAAAAGAATTAATATTGCGAATACCTTCTTCGTCGGTTGTTACTGTTATAATTGCACTTGATTTGCTTTGTCCGATCGCGTTCACTGCGAATACCCGAAAATTGTATTTAACAAATGGCCGAAGATTTTCGATCGTAAATTGGTGCAAATTGGCATTAAATTCATTTTTGAACGTGTCTGCTGACCACGAATCTGAAATGTGCGAAAAAGCGAAAGGTTACAGTCAATAAACTCGGCGCAGAAAGGAGCTGATTTGTGTCAAAAGATGTATACTTTGAAAGATGTCCATTTAAAAAGATATTTGTGAAGGCATAAAAAATTTGAGTGTGCAAAAAGAAGCTGGATTATAGTGTTTAAGAGTTTACCGCAGACACGAGAAAATTCAAAAGTGATGCCGATCGCAAAAGATTTGAACGCACCGTTTTCTCGTTTCCATTGCACAATGTACTTGTTAATTTGACTATTGCCGGAATACGGAGGCGTTACTTTGAAAGTGATTGATTTGCTTCCTCTATCAACGATTTTTATGTCGCTGGGCTCATCGGGCACTTCTTCAACCAGCACTCTGCTCGTTAACTCGCTCTGACCAAATGGATTCGAAGCGATGCACAAGTAGGAACCAGAATCGGAACGCGATGCAACCAATGAGATAAGTTCAGAAATCGCTCCATCAATCGTTTCTTTTCTTGCAATGGTTAATCTTCTGTCATTTGCGAGGAGAGCGCTTGTCTCAAATGAAAAATGTATTTTAAATTACTACTTACTTTCTTTCTACAATCGAATCAATTTCAATTTTATCCTTTATCCATTTAATATCGATCGGCTTCTCGCCGAACGCTTCGCACATAATTTTCAACGGCTCGCCTTTTCGAACTTTGATGACTTGAAAATTGCTTTTAAACTTTGCCTGAGCGTGAACGAACAAACGCACGACTTTGGACAGGTCAGCTCCAACTGAGTTTCCTGCTTCGCACAAATAGAAACCAGCGTCTGATTTTTGTGCTTCTTTCACGACCAGCGATCCGTTTTCCAGCGTTTGAATGTGGTAATTGCTGGTTATTGATTTGAATTCACGTTTCTCGTCTGCAAAAGCGTGAAGAAAGTGAGCGTTTGGCGAAAGCGAAAGCGGGTGAAATTTGAAAATAATTTATTGCAGCGTGCAATTATGTTTGCACATTGAGGCGACAGTGTCGTCGAGACAAACCTGTGGTGGCTTTCCATCGAATCAAAGGCGAGGGATAACCATCCGCTTGACAGTCGAAAGTAACTCTATCGCCGACGACAACGGATTTATCATTCGGTTCAATACGCCATTTTGGCGGCACTAAAAAGTGAAAAGTTACAAAACTCGCTAAAATTTATTCAACAATGAAAACGAATCGTTTTACAGACATTTTCGCAGCGAAACGTCACTTTTTTGCTGCAAAGATTGATGAAACACAATAAACTATTGTTTTAAAGCGCGATATTGCTTCACTGTTGAGTTTTGAAACTTTTGAATTACTTTTGCGAACAGTTTTGAATTGCTTTTTGACAGCAAATTAAATGCAAAGCGCCTGAATTTATAGTTGCTTCGCTTTTTATGCGCCAGTTTATTTATTAAGAAAATACGCTTTATTTCATGCAAGAAGCTGTTCAATCGATTGCGAGACAGAAGTGAGTGATCAAATCACGCACTATCTATATATCACTCATTCTTCTATCAATTGCTTCACTTAAAACTCATAAATCGTTAAAAGATTAACCTTTGACAATCATCGTCGCCGTGAGCCGATCTTCGCCAATTTTATTGCTTGCCACGCACGTATAATTTCCCGCGTGCTTCTTGCTGATAGAACGGAACACCAGCGTTGATCCCATATCGGTCACTTCCGTCTTCTGCACGTCGAGCTCGAAGCTGTCCAGTGTTTTATTGTCTTTGTACCAATGAAAAACAATGGGAGCGTCGCCCGTCAACACGTTGCATGTGATCATAACTCTCATCCCTTCGGTCAGACTTTGTGGAAAGTAGAAAGGAGTGATGACAGGCTTTTCTTTAAAGAAAGAAAGAAAAACATTGAGAACACATTCAAAGCGATGCTCGCGATGAAAGTGACTTAAGAAAAACTCACTAAGCACTTGAATATGCAAATCTCTTCTCGCCTTTTCGCCTTTGTGATTAATGGCTTCGCAAACATAAGTTCCTTCGTCAAGTTCTCTGTGTGTGTCTAATATAAGCAAAGTGCCGTTCTCAAACACTTTATTGCGTTCGCTGAGAGGCAATTCGCGTCCGCCTGCAGATGCAATCACTGTTTCATTTCATTAAAATCGCAAAACGCTCTCACCTTTACTCCACGATATTTTCGATATCGGATAGCCAGTGACCGGACAGTGGATTTGCAGCGTATGACCAGCAAGCACTGTCATGTTGGCCATTGGCTTCACGAATGGGGGTCCTATCACTAGGATCGGATTCGAATGAGCGGCAAACCCGGCTTCGTTTCTCGCCTCGCACCGATACAAACCCCCATCTTCGAGATGCACGTTGCTGATGTTCACGAAACTAATAACTTCGCCATTGTAACTGACAAAGTGAGGCGAAATGAAAAGTGTGAGCTTTATTTACAATTCTGTCTGCTTGCGCTATACCTAACATAATCGCCGTATTGAATACGATGCGTCTCTGGTATTGAGAAACCGTCTATAGTCCAAGTAACTGTTGGCAGCGGATTTCCACTTGCGACGCATTTTAGAGATAATCGATCAGAAGGATTGATAATATGCTTTTTAAATGTTTCTTTTAATTTCGGCGCGTTTTCTGATAAATAAAGACAAACGCTTCCTTCCGCAGACTCGTTTTCATCTCCAACAGCAAAACATTGATAACATCCGTGATCCTGCCGCTCCACTTTCGCGATGTGCAAAAATTTAGATGCGGTCAGCTTCACGCGGTGCGTACTCGTATTTATTGTTTTCATATTTTTCACCCAATATGTGGTATGAACAGGAAAGCCTTTCACAACGCACGAAAGTGTTACTTCTTGACCAGCTTCAATCCGCTGAGCGCTTGTTTCGACAATAACACTCAGCGATGCTTTTACGACTAGATCAAAACTCATTTTATCTTCGCCTTCGCTGTTGTTAACAACGCAAATGTATTGTCCGCTGTCACTTTTCGACACGTTTCGAATAACGAGTATCCCAGTTCGCGCGATCACATACGTTCTTCCGCTGTCTATGTTCACGTATTCAATCTGTTCGCGTTCCGACGATTTTCGATACCAACGATAATGTGGCACTGGAAAGCCGTGCGCTATGCATGGCAAGTAAGCGTTTCGACCGTTTTCGATTTTAACTAAGCGAACGGTGCCTATAATCGTGGGGGGAACGTTTGTGTTCGGATCTAATTAATAATTAAGCTGTAATTTATTTGATTACAGTAATTAGGTGAAAAGCTGAAACCTGTGATTATGAGTTTTCCGCTTGTTGAGCTGAATAGAATATCGTTCGTGAGGCTGTTGCGAATTTGACACTTGTAACTGTTAAACTCATCCTCTCGACTCACACTTGTTATGTACAGATTTCCTCCGATTGTAAATGTTTTGTGACCTAAGTTCAATAGAAGGCAATGTAGATGCAAAAGCTTCACAATTTCATTAAATATCTTTGCAGAGTTAAATTTAAAAGTGACACAGGAGTTAACAACAACTGCGGTGCAAACAAATTCTTTCATTTCGAGTCTTTTTTCGGCGCAAAACAAAATTAAGCGATTGAAAACAAATTTTCAAAGCAAACAGCGATCTACTTTTAAGCAAGTTACGAAGCGAAAATTGCCGAAACTTACCTAAATTAAAGCTTCCATCTTCGATGATTAGGTTATCGTTTTGCAGCCATGAAATCACATTTAAATAGTTGCGCATAAAATTAGGAAAATGACATCGAAATACTGCCGTGTTCTCTCGCATCACGTATTCGTCGTAAACATTGCTTTGATACTTTTGCGAAATCACTGAAAAATGTTAGCAACGCAAGTGAGAAAGTGATCATTCGAGTCTGCCGGCTGACAACAATTAATTAAGGTTGTTGGCGCATAAAAGATAAATTTCTTTAATTAAGGAAGCGGTGAAAAGTGTGTGCGATGAAAATGTTTACTGTTGGCCCTATATGATATCGCGAGTGACGCTTCTGCGTATAATTTTTAATTAACTTTTCGTTAACTTGTAAACAAAATGATTGCTTAAACAATGAATGCAATGAAAATATCAGCAAGTCGTCAGTATTGCAGCGGTGCAGAAGTTATAAAGCGTCTTTTTCTCTTTTTGCTATTTACATAAATGTGATTGAAACGAAAGCGAAAGCTTATTCCAAATGAGATGCAAATGATGAAAGGAGCAAAAGCTTTTAATAACAAGGTGAAAACATTTCAGAGATTTCTAGTTTCAATTAATTTTTGTTCACTTACACGAGCAGCACTCCTGACGAAAACAGAGATAATTTTAAACCTATAGTTCGTCAGAAAAAAAACCTCCTGGCATTTAAACGAGTGTGTTTTTGATGAACCGAAAATTCTATTTGTAGCATTTTTCAAGAAGAAGCTCACAAATGATTGTGAAAACTGCTTAACTTTTCGTTCTGCAGAAAGTTTTAAACAAGATTTTTTAACACTCTTTTCAGATTTCTAAATTCATGGCTTCGAAGCTGAGAGAATATCAAAATTGGTTCTTTGAAAAAACACATTCTATCTCAACTTTTTTCTTCGTTCAGAATTTTTAGATTAAAATTTGAAATTTTATTTCGCTAAAATGCAGAATTGCGCTATGCGATTGCGATTTGAAAAACAATAATTTCTTTGCTTTAAGTGAAAGAATTTGTCCCTTCGTTTTGTTTGTACCCAGAGAAAGATTAAGAGTCTCTGCTCATTAAATTACACATTTTATTATATTCAAATGAAAATAAGCCGTGTTTAAGCAAACGAACAAGAGAAAAATTTGATTTTCCGGATTTCGCGCTTTTAATAGCGAAATATGCGGAAAATTTCACGACGAGATGAATGCGAATACATAATCTGGCGGTGAGCATTGCGATCACGTCGAAAACGAATCAATCTCTAGAGCTAAAATCGAGATTAAATGGAATGAAGTGATTCTTTTCTTTGAAATAAATCAACGACGAGAATGAAGTGAGCTTTGTTTGAATAATGAAACAAAACAATCGCAATTGTCAAAAGTAGCGTAATGCGGTGAAAATATTTTTCTTATAATCCATCGCCGAAGTGTCGCAAAAAAGTTATTTCAACGATTAAATGCGGCGTTTATCCTTTCTTTAACGTCTGCAAGAATGATTGATGTTTTCGCAATTTCTTTTTTCGTGGATTTTCTATTCACATCTTTTTTCTGCTTTTTTATCTTTTTTTCACTTCGATTCCATTAAAAATTAAATTTAAGCAAGAGCGAAAAATTCATACTTAAAATCGTAGAGAATGCATTACAAAAATGTGTGCTGATTTTGCGGCATCAATGGCTCTTTTAGAACGAAATGAACTTTTTGTGTACAAAAAGCGTGATCAGCGAGCAGTGAAATTACGCATTTTGTTATTTTGGTAATTTCATGTTGTACGCGAGACGAACAAAAGCGAGCAATGCTAAAATTTTTTAAACGAAAAAACATTATTGCAGTCTTTTCGGATCCAATTAGCGAGGAGAAAAACCATACAATAGTGTTGCACGATGCATCGATTGATCTCGGTTTGCTCTTGCCGCTTTGCGCCTCGTTGCTTCTCTCTCTCTCTCTCTCTCTCTCTCTCTCTCTCTCTTTCTCTCTCTCTCTCTCTCTCCTGTGTCTAAGCCTTTCGCGACGAGTAGCAGAAAAACATGAATTATTTTTATTGAAAATTAGACGAAACACAGAAAAGACAATGCGAATGAGAAGAAAGAGCGGAAAGAATCTTAATAAACAATGGAAAAAATAAATTGCTCGCTCATTTATTACACCTAAATTTTTCTGCTATCGACAGTTATTGCTTTCGTAACAAACATCTTTCATTATTAGCAGTTATTTGATTTATTTAAGAAGAGCAGCCATTTTTCGTACTCAACGCAAACACAAAAAAGGATTTACGTGACAAGTTGCAATCGCTTAGAAGCACTGCTGTTTTGTAACACTATCAACAAAATGCAATTAGCAATCTCTCGAGTTTTTTCAATCAATATTAATTTTGCTCTGATTGTTGTTCCGCACTTTACAAGCCTCTCTTTGAGTATGCAGCTTTTTAAGTGAAATTTTCATTATTTCTCTCACTTTGACTTTTATTCGATTTGCTGGCGATAAAAAAGAAAGCAATCAATTGAAAAGATTTTATTTCACCTTAAATTATAATTGAATTATTTTTATTCGTTTTCTCTCGAAAAGAAGCAAAGCATTTGAGAAATGAGTTTGAAATTGAATCAAACATTCTAGGAAAATTACGAAGAAAAAGGCGATTTTTCAACATACATTTCGATATACAAAATTTTCAGAAATTATACAATGCATTAAAGTAGGTATAGATGCGCCAAATATCTTGCTTACATAGAGAAACAAATGCATACAGGCTTAAAACATTCGATGCCGATGTAAACACAAACGAGTGCTCTTTGTCGAGCTATCAATAACCACTTAATTAAATACATTAATGAACTACTTCGTTTCATGAACTACTTCTTGCATAAAAACTTGTTCATTAAAACAAGAAGTTCATAAAAATGAGGTATCATTTATATTAGAAAGTACAAAAAATTTCGCTTGTAAAAACGAGGTGTTCATGAAAATGAGGGTTCATAAAAATGAGGTTTGACTGTAATTTTCTAGAAAATATTTAAACAGTTTGAAACACCGTCGAAAACTTTTTACATTTTGATTTATCTAATGTAAATAACTAAATAATCTCAAAAACCACATTCAAAAATGATCATCAAACAGCATTTATTTAAACATCTTGACATAAATTTTTTCTCGTAATTGTTGTGTTTGAAATATTTTTTCTCATAAAAATGATTCTTAAACAAAAGTGTATCGTAATCAAAGCAAAAAAGCAGTGTACTGGCAAATACGTTTTCCAAAACGCACTCAATTGCTCTCCCGAAAGCTAACTTTCCTGTCGAACTCGGGTAAACAGCTCCTCAACCATTTTGCAAAGTGAAACGCGAGTTCTTAAATTTTTAAACATATAATTTAAAAATTTTTGGCAGATAAATAAAATTTTAAAATTACTGCTTCGTTACTTGCATTAACTCAACTCAAAATCTGGTCATTTCTCAACTAAAGTTTGTCCTGATGAAACCCAAGAGAATGTTGGCGAAACGTTGTCAAAGTTTAAAAATAAAATTTTGCAACGGTGTTATTTATTAAGTGATAAAATTTTGCACAATTTTGATATTCATTTATCATGGCTGCAAAAAAAAAATTAAATTTTGTTTTCAAATGCATATTAAGCTCTATATTTGTAGAAGAACTTTCTTATTAAACAGGACAAACATGCTTTGATTCATCAATCTGTTAAATAATAAATAATTTTGTATTAATTTTTAGAAAAGCACTTTAAGTACAAAATCGAAAGCAAAGTTGAAAAAGTTGAATGAGATAACAAAATAAGTGCAAAGAAGGAATTAAATTCGATTTTTACGCATATGTTTACTTTTGCTTAATAAAAGCTTTATTTAAATATTGAGTTTGAGCTATATTTCAATTTGATTGTATGTTGCGCGTTTTCATCATTTAATATTCAAATAAGAATGAATATGTGCATATAAATAGTTCTAAAGTTAAGCTCTTAACTTGCTCAAAAGATGAATAAAAAGAGGAGTAAAAATGTTAACGAAAGTAAATATAAAATAATCTGAAAATGTTTATTTAGATGTGGGTTTTTAAATTTGCGATTTTTTATAGCTTTTAGTAGCTTGAAGACTCGATGAGAAACCTTAACTCGCAAAATAATATCAATGAGTCTCTTGTAAAAAAAAATTGATTTGAACCATTCAATTTCTCTTAATTTGGTGATGTTCCCATTTTCTCTTTACAACTTTTTTGGTTTATTTTCTTTAATCCTTATAAAATTAATTGACAAAACTTTAATTTAAAATTTTTAAGAAGTCAGTGTGCCTAAGAATATATAAATTTAATATACCATTTAAATCGCTTTACAAATATTTAAACAACTGTAATCTTATAACGTTTTTTATACTTTCTTAAATTTTCATGTTGAGAATTTTATGAACTATAACTATTTAAAAACCTCAACCATACAAATATTTTTAATAAGAAAAGTTAAGCTTGTAAGATAGGAAAATTATTTAAACGTTTTTTGGGGGAAGGAATCGAAAAATTTGGTGAAATTATCAATTCGAAAATGAACTCAAATTTATAATTTCACTTCTTTAATAAAATTTAAAATTTAATCATAATGACTAAGAGCATGCTTAACTTTCATGTTAATTTAGTTTTTGAATAAAAATTTGACTTAATAATCTTAAATTGGTCGTATTCTTTTAATGTCAAAAAATCTTTTTTCTCAAGTTATGATGTTAAAAAAATTATTTTGAAAAATTCTTATGAAACTCAAGAAGAATTACAAAAGCTGAATAAGCAAAAATTTGAATATTTAAAGCACAGTTCTTGTTGCTAAATATTTTTTGCAAGCTTTTTACTTTATTGTTTTATAATGAGAAAAGAGAAAAATTTTTTGATGAAGAGCGCAATAATGAATAACAAAGTTCATTACAGCAATGAAATCGGCGTCTTCAAAACTAAATTGTAATAGAGAAAAGAGCAAAAACAGACGTTTGCTGAGTGTATGGCGAAATATAGCGAAGAGATTTTTGCGGACGTTAAAACAGTAGCGATGTGGACACAAACTCATTTGTTTTGTCCTGTTTTTTCGACGCTTTCACTGTTAAACTTTTTCGAAATTGCCTTTGGTTAAGAAACTCGAAAAATGGTTTTTTGCTTTTGTTGAAAGCAAATTCTGTTTCTCTTTTTCATGGTTAAGCTATTTATATAAAAGCTTGTTTTTTCAGAGGAATCGTTTTGTTCGTCGAATAAATGAGATACATTTTAAATCTTTGAAACAGCTCGAAATGTTTACATCAAAAAGCTTATTTAACGTAACAAGCTCAGAGCTTTCACTAATAGCCAAATTTAAATGAGAAAAACTATGGAACATAAAGAACTCGCT
Source organism: Dinothrombium tinctorium (assembly GCA_003675995.1). Classification (NCBI taxonomy): domain Eukaryota; kingdom Metazoa; phylum Arthropoda; class Arachnida; order Trombidiformes; family Trombidiidae; genus Dinothrombium; species Dinothrombium tinctorium. The sequence goes on along the minus strand of NCKU01003105.1, from coordinate 2,847 downwards.
CTTAAAAGTTCATGGCTTTCATAGCCCAAACGCTTGACCAATTTATTCTGCTTACTGCTGCTAACTCTGAAAAGCTCACTGATTTGAAGAGATTCAAATTTTGAGTTGTTTTCATTTCGTTTAAAAACTTGTAAATTGCGATGAAACTTGGTCGTAGTTTTGAGTTGTTTTCATTTCGTTTAAAAACTTGTAAATTGCGATGAAACTTGGTCGTACTAATCTCGATTTGCGCTTTTCTTATTGAAATGAGCAAAAAGAATTGCGAGAATGTGAAAGAGGAAGAAAAAGCTGATGTTGCCGTGTTCAGGATGACAGCAGCTGACAGCTTCTTTGCAGAAGGAGAAAAAGTACGAAACGATAAATGATATCGAGTAAAACTCAGCGAAGTAATATTTTGCTTGCAATGTGTGTGCAAACCTATTTCATTGGCAAAAGAAATAAATCGCGAACATAAAAAGAATCAGTTTCGATACATTATGCATTCTGTAATAATCTGCAAATCCCAACACAAACACTTTGAACGGCTGTGGCTTTCACCACAGCTGCGGCATTCAATAATACACTTTTGCTTCTCTTAAAGCATCTCTTCACGGCGACTTTATATTAATTGACAAAATATTCATTTTCAAACGCTTAGACTATTCATTCGAAATCATCATAAATTTGCATAATTTTCTTCGATGCAAAGAATCGATTTGTATAAGTAAAACAAAAAGTTCCAAGCGGTGAATCTACTGTTTGCAATCTATTTTTTCGAAAATTTATCAAAATTATGTTAACAACTGCTTAAATCACAATTTTTGCGAATTTTTGATGCAATATTATGGAAATTATTTTTCATTTGCTTCGAAAAATCTTTCAGCGAAACAAAGAGCGCTTTTGAAATTCATAATATGATTGATGTCGTAACATTGTCATTCTTTTGTAATTAGATAAATCTCGCAGATCAGTGACTCTGTCAATTAATATAAATAGGGACAGGTGAAGTACTTTTTGCGAGACTCATATTGTGCAAATTCTTTGCTTTTTCTTTCGTAATAACTTATAATATTAGAACATTTCATAAAGTGAACTTAAAAAAGAAGAAAATATTTTGTCGCATTTTTAAATTTAATATTGATTTTTAAATAAAGAGAGTCTATAAATCAACGAAATAATTGATATGAACGATGAAAGGCAATGCTTCGAAACTAAGCAAAAGATTTTTGAGCGAAAATATCGAATTAAGATTTGATGAAAACGTTGCTCTTTTTTAATTTCTTTGCCGCAAATCTGAACAGTTTCATTTTCTCGGCAAAAAAAGAGAACTAAGAGAAAGGAGAAAACGTCAACTTCAGTAATGGAGAATAAGCAGAAAACGACAAGATCTCAAACAGAAAGTTTCTCCTTTTTTTCTAATGGTTCATAAGCAATGATTTTGGTGCTTGATTTAATTAAGAGCGATTACTTCTTTCTGCTTATGGTTAATTGCTTTGGCTAATAATATTTATAAAGTGGACGTTTGAAGCACCTTTATTAAAAATTTGACATTGTTTGCAACGTGTCTCAATCGTTGCTAAGCTTAATGTGCGCCGTTCTCGTGCATTAAACAGGATTCGTTTAAATCATTTTGGCATTAAATGTTATTTGTGTGTAATAAATCCAACTTTTAAAAGCTAAAAATAGTCCATTTCACCATACAGTTTCGGAAAGAATATTTGTCCAGGAGCGATCATTTAATATCTTATCACTCGGAAACGCATCAGTTTTGACCAGGATTCGCGACAAAATAAAAGCATTTAAAGGTAAAATCAAGCACAGTTCAATTTTGTTTAAACAAACAGGTGTCACTATATTCGAGTGAAGCTGACACCTGTGAATAGCAAAATGTTTGTTTAAGTGAGTGAAGAATTTTTTCAATTTTTTTCATCTGACGATTTCATTACAAGTTAAATTGCTTTTGTGTTTGTGAAAACAAAAAGAAATCTTAAATTTAAAAATGCCGGAAGTAAAAATAGACTTCAACATTATTCTAACTTTGGTTCTTTGGCCATATAGTGAGCAACCTTAATTCAACAGATTCATTATTGCCTCAGAAAATGTATTGCCGCCATGTTTATTGTTTTATCGCCATTAGAACAGTAATCAGCCAATTGAACAAAGTTTTTCGTGCTTTCTTTTCAAATTTAAAAGAAATTGCAAACAGTAAAATGAAACAAAATTGAAACAGTTTCGACGCAAAGTGAAATGTTCGTTTTGTTTATAAAAAAAATTCACAATTTCGTTTTATTTCTTCAAAACTCACTTTACAAATGCGGAATTAATGTGTGAAAAAAAGTGATTTCAGTATGATTTGTTTTGTTTTGTGAAAATACTTCACGAGTTGTCGTTTGTTTGTTAAACGACAATTCTGAGCAATCATAAACCCTTTCTATTTAATCTCATCGTTTTTCGGATGTCATCAATGGTAAGTTAAGAATTTATTTGCATTTTAAAATTCATCGCTTTTGATGTTATTTATAAAATGAAGCTTTATTTTAAATTAATAAACGCACCCTAAGTTTGCGCCTCTCTATCAATTATCGATGGGACAAACATTTTTCCGAAACTGTACTTCAATGCTTTATTATCTTTATTTTGATAGAATAATATAGAAATATTTCGATAAAAAATTCTCTTCACGGCGACTGTCGCGAAGTGAGTTAAAATTATGTTAAAAACTTAATCGCTGATCATTCTATTGAGAGAAACTAATTTAGCTAGGACATCATCTCGCTTTTTTATTTTAAAACAAGACAGCATTACACTGTATTAAGGCGAGTTTCACCAATTAGACATAAAAATAAAAAAATTTAGTAGAAAAATTAA